>JAJIBD010027033.1:0-30158 GCA_021461705.1 Cryptotis parvus
ATATATATACACATATATACATATATATTTAAATATATATTATATATATAATATATATAATATATAATATATATATGTATTATGTATATATATTATATATTATGTATATATGTATATATTATATATAATATATATAATATGTAAATATATATATATATATTTACATATTATGACACCAAAATCCAATGTCAGGCAAAACGTGGATCAGGAGGTCTTTACAAAAAGTGGAAATTACCACAAAAGTGTGGGAGTCAGGAGGTTAGGTAAGACAGAGAAGGGAACATATGTGAATAAATGTAGAAAAGGGCTAATACCAACCTAGAACTGAGCATTAAATACAGGCAAAAAATGCACATGATGGCCTCTAAGTGTATGTAGTGCAACCCACAATGTATAAGAGAAGGAAAAGAGAGAGAGGGAGAGAAAAAGAGATAAAGAACCTGCCATTTAGGCAGGCTATGGGAGGGGAGGGGTGGGGACATTAGTGGTGGGAAATGGGCACTGGTGGAGGGTGGGGTGCTGGAACACTACGTGACCGAAACCTCTAAACATGAACAACTTTGTAATTGTATATCTCATGGTGGTATAATAAACTAATTAAAAAAATAAATAAAAGGGCTTTAATAAAATATCTTAGGGCCGGAGCAACAGCACAGCAGGTAGGGCTTTTGCCTTGCACGTGGCTGACCTGGGTTCAATCCTCAGCATCCCATAGTACCCCAAGCACCGCCAGGAGTAATTCCTGAGCAAAGAGCCAGGAGTCTAAGAGCTCCCAGCCACCACAGCCAACTTCCAGAAGAGAGACACTCCAGACCCACAGATCGCAGCTTGTCCTCATGTAGCGGCCCATGGAGTTCCAGAGGATGGTAAAGGCTCAGCCAGCCCCCTGACCATGTCCTACATAGCTCCTAGGGCTCAATCACAAATGCAGGGGGCCACACTGGCTGGACTTGGAGCAGGGATTTGGGGTCCCTCCACCCATTTCTCAGACTCCATGTTGGTAGGTGTGGATAAGAGTTCCCAGCCAGCACAGCCAAAGGCCGGAAGAGAGACTCTCCAGACCCACAGTGCGCAGCTCAGCCTCATGTGGAGCAGCCCATGGAGCTCCGAGCCCTGGCCATGTCCTACATAGATCCTAGGGCTCACTCACACATGCAGGGGGCATGCTGACTGGACTTGGAGCAAGGATTTGGGCTCCTCCACCCATTCCTCAGACTTCATGTCGGTATTTGTGGCTACGAGCTCCCAGCCACCACAGCCAACAGCAGGAGAGACACTCCAGGAAGAGAGACATTCCAGACCCACAGCTGTGCTGGCACATGGTTGCTCTGCAGCAGCGTGACAATCTTAGACAATAATAGATTTTAGGACCAGGTCCTTCCCAGGATATTCCACATTTATACATTGTAATGATCATTTCTAGTTGCAACAAACTGGAGAGGTTATGGGGAATGAGGAAGTATGATGTCACACTTGAACTCACTGTGAATATGTATATAGAGACATCATAAACCATTAATATCTGTAGGGCAAGCCACAAAAGTATAAGAAAAGAGAAATACAGGGACATAGACAGAGAGATAGAAAGAGAAAGAAAATGTTCCTGCAATAGGGGCAGGCTGGGGTTGGGTGGAGGGAGTGTTTGGGATGTAGGTGGTGGGAGTGGGGCACTGATGGTGGGATGAGTGCTGAAACACTGTATGACAGAGACCCAATTATGAAGATCCTTATAATTGTATATCTCACATGGTATAATAAATTTTTTTAAAAAAGAGCCAGGAGTAACCCTAATAAATAAATAAATAAATAAACAGACAAATAAATGACTGAATGAATAAACAAACAAACAACTAAATTAAAGAATGAATGAATGAATAGATAGATAATAGAGATAGAGATAGAGATAGATGATAGATAGATAGATAGATAGATAGATAGATAGATAGATAGATAGATAGATAGATAGATAGATAGATAGATAGATAGATAGATAGATAGATAGATAGATAGATAGATAGATAGATAGATTGATAGATAGATAGATAGGTAGGTAGATGAATGGATTGGATGAATGGGTGGATGGATGGACGGACGGACGGATGGACGGGACGGAGACAGACCAGACGGACAAGCGGACGGACCGGATGGATGGATGGCTGGATGGCTGGATGGATGGATGGATGGATGGATGGATGATGGATGGATAGATGGATAGATGATGGATGAATGGATGGGGATGGATGGATGGATGGATATATGGATGGATGGATTGGATGGATGGATGGATGGATGGATGGATGGATGGATGGATGGATGGATGGATGGATGGATAAAAATATCTTAAAAGGGCTCTAGTGTCATGAGGACTTTTACCTCATGACATAACTGGGTATTAGAAAAATGTGAATTGTGAAAGGAATCTGATATCCAAGTTGACAGTGTTATTAATCTTTTTTTCAATATATCTCCTGTATTCTCCCTCTACCTAAATCCATTTAGTTTCTTACAACTCTTGACAACATTGTTCTGTAAACTTAATTCCTAAATCTATCCTCATTACAAGTCATTTAGTTAGCCACCCCCAAATCTAATTCTATTAATGCTGTAAACTCTGTTTCTTATATCTATTCCTAACTCCAATTCCAATATCAATATTTAAGTTTCAGCTATTATCTTAATTCTAGAACTCTGATCCATACCACTGACAACAACAAATTTCAATGATTTTTTCTCCTCCTTGAAACTTCTAGTTTCCCAGTAACTATAAATAATCATCAAATCCTTTATCAAAGCCTATCAGAACTCCAGTTTGGTGGCAATCTACTATTCCACCTGCAGCAAAATTCATTTTTCTTTGCTTTCTGCTCTTCAAACAAATAAATCTTTCTATTTTTGTCCCTCAAATGATTCACATCTGTTCACACATTGATGATTCACAGATAGTTTTAATTCATTTGCTACCTGACAAACTCCTAGCATCATTTGTTACTTACCTTACATTAGTGGAGGTGATTTGGAGAAATTTTTTAGATAAATCCAACACAGAAATGTCTTGTCAGAGAAATCAAAATAATTACATGACCAATGATTTAATCAGTCACATCTACATAATGAAACCTCCACAAAATTCTAAAAGTATGGGGTAGAGGGAGTTTCCAGGCTAGTGAACATGCTGGAAAGATAGTGTATCGCAAACTCCCAAACTTTATAAGGACAGAGGAGAATAAAAATATCATCGGGGAGCCACTGGGGTCCCCAACAGTATCAGGACAGAAGTTCTCTTCTACCTCTGAGGCCGTCAGGGAACGGATGAAAACTCACAAGTCCGGCGCAGTTCCAAAAAGGCTTTTAATAGTACAAAGCTCTACTACCACAATCCAATACAATGAAAGAATTCTAGCCTCTGGTCAGAACTTAGACCATACAAGATCTTAATCCCAAATCTCCCACCAAGAGAGAGGATCTCACCTGAGAGGAGTCCTACCCAAAAGAAGGAGCAGGAAAAGGGGAGAGGGGCGAGTATCTCAAGTCAGTCCTCTTATATATACCAAAGTAATCCTCTCTGTGGACACGGAGGGTCCTATCAACAAAAAACCCTAAACAGAGTGCAGAAGGGTGGTGACACACTCTATTACAAGTATAAACACAGGAGTATGCCAAGGACTAATCCCTTCTTCTGAGATTATCTCTTATGTAAAACACTGGAGAGAGGGGGGGCTGTTATAAAGTAATACATCTTAATTTCACTGAGCTTCATGTAATCTAGATGGTACCCACAAGGTCCTACTTATTTATTATCTGCACCAGGGTGATTCTGAGTACCTCAATCTCTGAATACTGAAAGGGTCACACTCGCCTGCATGAGGGCAAACTAGTATGATCCTTCCTATAATCTTAAACGATAGCCTGAACATAGGGGTGGCAGTCTCCTGGTAAATTCTAACTGTCCCACGCTGGGTGCAGTGGGTATAAAGAGGAACTATGCCCAATCTAGATAACATAGAAGTCTTAGTAGATGTATAATAAGTCAGAAGTTATTCAGAGTCAAGGTAACGTCTGTAACTGCCACACCTGTCATTGTTTACAGAAAGAGAGAGTTCTATTAGAATGAACTTTGGCTTAAGAACACGTAAGTAGATTAAGCTGTGAGTGGGTAAAACAGCAAAGCCCCAAAGCTAGCTAAGCCTATCATCCAACAGAATACCATTGGGAAAAATATGCACCCTACAATAACACTTCCTAGAGAAAATGAGTAAATTCTTAGGAAACATGAATAATCAGACATTGTTTCTGAAATGTCATAAATCGAAAAGAAAATCTAAAGCCAGAAGACTTTTACCAGTAAATAATATAAATGCCTTATGAAAAGCTAGCTGCAATTATTCTCAAACTCTTCCAAAGGATAGAAAAGGAAGAAAAAATTATCTAACTCACTATAAAAATCCATCATTATCCTAATAGAAAAGTATTCAGGGGATCACAAGAAAAGAAAGTTGATAAACAGATGCAAAAATCCTCAAAAAAAGATTAGAAACTAAATGCCTTAGTATATTAAAAGGATTTGATCACTATACACCATGATCAAGTGAGTTTTATCCCAGAAATAAAAAATACCACAAATATGAAAATTAATCAATACAAATTCCATATAAATTAAAGAAAAAAAACACATCACCCTCTCAATTGACAGAGGAAAGGAAATTGATAAAAATCAACCCCTATTCAAAAAATTTATGCTCATAAATCTAGACATATAAGAGGAACAACCTCAAGATGATAAATAAAATTTATAAAAATCCCTTAAGCTAATCCCACACTGAAAATGGACCACTTTCCTTCAAAAATCAGGTAAAAGAAAGGACTCCACTTCATCACTTCTATTTAACACTGTAACAAAATCTCTAGGCAGAAAAAAAGTGAATCAGGTATAACAAAATAAAAACTTTCAAATTCGGAAAGAAATAATTATATTCATAGATGACCAGATATTGTGTGTTTACATTATATTTTATATATTATATAGTTATAAATATAATGTATATAAAGTTCCAAAGAATTTACAACACTCAAAAATAAAACTAAAAGAGTAAATAAATAAAACCACAAATCTATAGGCTACCTGATAAAGAGCAAGAATGTTTCTACAACAAAATAAAGCCTGAGGAAATATCCCGTCTTTGGCTTCCATCCAACACTCACAATATCAGCAGAGCAAAGAATGCAAACTCTGCCATTATCTTATCAATGTTTCGCACTAAATGTCTAGATGAGAATGAGTGTTGCTGCCATTTATGAAATTGGTTACAATTCTGCACTCTTGATATGAGCAATTCTGACTGTCCTCTTCTTTACATTATAGAGGGTGCATGTCACTCATAAAAGAACAGTGCCAAGTACATGAGAACCTAAAACAGCCAACACATTCCCAGAAGTCATCTCTACCTGGAAAACTATACCCCATTCTATTCACAGTGAGAACCACATGTTCATGGACTAAATTTAGTTATGCATACATTATATTAACATGTGTACATATATTCACCTATATATATATACACACAAAGATATACACACATAGATATACACATATACAACATATATAACATCTATGCATGTTACTTCAGTATATGAATTTCTATGTAAAATGATTGATTTAAATGGAGACCAGGATGTTAGCAAAAAATGAAGTCATGAAATTTGCTTATAAGTGATGGGCATAAGAGTATAATGCTGAGTGAAATGAGTCAGAAGAAGGACAGATACAGAATGATTGCACTCATTTGTGGGGTGTAAAAAAATAGTATGAGACCAATATCCAAGGCCAGGATAAACAAGGACCAAACACACTGATCAAATGGTTGGAAGATTGCAACAAGTATGTAAGTATGTGGGATAAAGGGATATTAAAATAGAGAAGGGACCAGTATGACAATAATAATTAGAAATTATCACTTTAGACAAAAACTGAGTGTTGAAAGTAGGTAAAGGGATAATCTTTCAGTATCTGTATTGCAAATCATAATGACCAAAAGAAAAAGAAACAGAAGGAGAGAGAGAGAAAAGAGAGAAATAAAGCAAGAAAGAAAGCAAGAGAGAAAGTGAGAAAGAAAAAGCAAGCAAGCAAGAGAGAGAGAGAGAGCAAGCGAGAGAGAAAGAACCTGGCAAAGGAGGGGATTGAAAACAAGAGGGAAACTGGGGACATTGGTAGCAGGAAATGTACTCTGGTGAAGAGAAGGGTTTTGGAAGATTATATGGCCGAAACCCAATCATGAACAACTTTGTAACTGTGTATCTCACTGTGATTCAATAAAAGAAAAATATTAATGCAAAACAGCATTTGAAAGAAATGCTTATATGAAAAAGTTAATATTTATGAAGTGCTTATTTTGGGTGCAGTAACAAATTAAGTATGATCTTATTGCAAGCATGATCTTATTGATGTGCATGATATTTTAGCATTTCAAATTAGTAATTTTTTGTTTTGTTTTACTGGGTCATCCTACTGGTGCTCAGGACTTACTCTTCCCTCTGCTCTTGGGGAATCATTCCTGCCAACACAAGAAGAGGTGCAGGGATCAAACCTGGGTTGGAAATGCCCAAGGCAATTGTCTTACCCAGCCTCTCAAATAAGCAATATTATTGAATTGGGTTTATTTAAGAGACACTTAAATGAAATTAACTCTTGAGCTCTTATTCTTCACCATTAGGATTTTTTACAAAAGAGCAATTTTAATGAATCATAGTCATTAATCATCATCCATGCTTCCCGTAATGGTAAGCTAAGTTTTTTAATGGCTAAATAATATACTCTTAGGAATAGAATGTAAGCTAAATAAATGTATCCTAATTTCTACTTGAGAAAAAAATTTGTTCAAGAGTTCCTTTCTTAAAAAGCTATAAAAACCTCTTTAGAGTTTTCCACCACCCCCACCCCCCACAAAATAAAATTGTATGGCATTCTTATCATCAGATGAAAACTTATCAAAAGTGTAGGACAACTTTCATTCATTCTTTTCTATTACAAGTATTTGCTGAAACCACAGTATATCAGACTCTGTGTTAGGTAATGGGGATGAAGTGTTAGAAAAATGAATAAACATGTCACCTTACTTTGCAGGGAACAAAAACTAGGGGCAGAAGCAATAGTATAGCAGTAGGTAGAGCATTTGTCTTGCACAAGGGTTTGAGCCCTGGCACCACATATGTTCCCCTGAGTCCATATGTGGAGTGATTCCCTGAAACACAAAGCCAAAAGTAAGCTCTGAACACAAGTGGGTGTGACCGCAAAACAAACAAACATAACTAAACATGTTTACTTCTGAGAGTTGTGGAGGGCGTGGATTCTTTCAGCAAATAACTTCAGCCAGGCACTCTGAGTAACTATTCTATGCTTCCCAAAGGACCTCTCTCATAAGACTTTTTGTAAATAATTCAAATACAGCTATTGTCAGAACATTCTATCCACCCAAAGTTTAATGAAAATAGAAGAAACACGCTTTCCTTTCACTAACCCTGTACCCAAAGTAGGGTAAAATGGTTCAGATTATCTGATAGGTTCTATAGATATGAATCACTTGGTTTGATGCAATCCACAGAGCCTTTCTTATTGTTAAAAAAAAGTTAGTTTATAATATCACATTTCTTAGATACTAAGTCTATGACTTAGTCATTCTAATCAAGATTACAGAAAAGATAGCATTGACTCAAATTTTTCTAAGGAAATTAGTCATTTGTTGCTTCCATTTTTTCTTCAATGTGGATTAGTCCAAGGTATCTTTTCTCTAATTTCTTTCTGCCCACCCCATTCTGTCCCTTGTATATATACACTGGAAGGTGACACAGTATAGGGTTTCCAGGTCCAAGCAGGGTGAAAGGCAGTCTGAAGATACAGGCAGATTGGCTGATGTGATGTAATTTGTGAGACTCTGCCCACACAAGGGTGTGAAATCTCATACTAACTTACTTTTTATTTGGGCCCAAGCAATGGCTGATTGGATTCTAATATGGTCAAAGTTCACAAAAGAGAACATAATCAGAACTGGAAAAGTAAAAGGCTTTTCTTCTCCATCTGACCTGAGGAGGACAGAACATTTTAACAAGATTAATGGTTACAGTAGGAACATTGCTGTCTTTCTTTTGCATACTGGTGAATCTGTTGTAAAATAAACAGCGAGTTTCTACTTTTATGGACTGGCTATAAAGAAAGACATGTTCAACTTTAACAGGTATGTAACTGAGATTTTAATGTCAGTTTTCTTGAAGAGAAGGTTCAAGTTATTGATGGATTCACAGATATCGTTGATTTGCTCTGTGTCAAATTCTGGTCACTAAGTGACCCAGATAAAGCTGGTTTTATTCTGGAGAGGTGAAAGCATCTAGAAATTCCGTTAAGGTTTAAAGCAATAACTCTTTTTTTTTTTTTTTTTTGCTTTTTTGGGTCACACCTGGCAATGCTCAGGGGTTACTCCTGGCTTTGCACTCAGGAATTACTTCCGGCACTGCTCAGGGGACCGTATGGAATGCCTTGGATCAAACTGGGTCAGCGAGTACAAGGCAAATGCCCTACCCACTGGACTATCGCTCCAGCCCCTACAGCAATAACTTCATACGGTCTCTTCTACTTAGGCAGAAGTTGATCAGAAGGGGATCTAGTTTTCTAGGTTTTTAGTAAGGCCCAACTAAAGGGCTAAATTTTAGTTGAGATTATTCTCCCTTTGGGTGAGGTAAAACAGTATTTCCATATTCTTGAATTTCCTGTTATATCTGTCTTAAATTAATAACATATTTAATTTTTTATTTATTGCTTGGGCCCAAACTAATAGTAAGTTAGTATGAGATTTCACACCCTTGTGTAGGCAGGGTCTGCATCCTTTTGTCAACCCTGAGGAAATAACAGAAGGATCTTTACCTAAGTGCCCTTTGAAGATTTAAGGGAGTGAAACCTCTAAAAGGGAAATGCTTCAGACAAAGAGAGATGGGAGGTACCAGTATTACTGGGAAAAGCAATACCTAAAAAATTGAATCAGCCCAAAGGCCTGATTCAATTGAATTGAAAATTTGAATCAGCCCAAAGGCCTCTGAGACCCATTCAGGAGCCAGGGAAAACCTTTGAGATGCAGAATTTGAAGTCCAGGAGCAAGGGTGGCTTTCTGAGGGAGGATGTAGCTGGACCTCCTGGGAGAAGCAGCTTGGCTGCTGGAACAAAGCCCATGTAAAGAATATCAAAAGATCTTCAACTACTGAGCGCTCTCCCCCTAGGCAACCATCAAAGCAATAAACTGAGCAGCACAGAGTGGGATGGGAGGGGCTGTTTTGGAAAGCTCAATACAAACTAACTTGAGAGAGAAAAGGGTCCTCCTGCCCTGCATCTTCTTCACTGTCTACTGGCTTACTTAAGAGCATTTTTTGCCCATTCTGGGGAAATGGCCCATATAAACCTGTTTGTATTTACCTGTTTGGATGTCTGTCTGTTTTACCCACTTTGGTAAAGTCCAGTTTCTCTCAAGCACACACCTTTTTTTCCCCCCCCTTATTTCCCAAACAAATGTTTTGTTTCAGATGAATAAACAAATGACAGCCCGGATCATCGACACCTACCCTGCAGCCGTTTCTTCCTCAATCCGGCCCAGGTATGCTGGTCCAGAGACTCTTAGACATGGGGCAAGCGGTTCCTTGCTCTCCCTGTGCCCAGCCGTACATGAGGCAGTCGGGAGGCATGGTGGGTTCTAGCCTTGGCCCACCACCCGGCAGAACCTCACAACAAGCCAGACGACCCCCCCACCCACTCCATGGGTGCCGCCATTTTCCACATCCGGACTTCCCTCTCTTCAGAACTCCACCCAGCCGACCAGCCCATCACAGCCCGGCTCGCGCGACCGCTTGCGGCCGCACGGTTCATCAATAAATGCTTTATTTGGAGGTGTTTAAAGAATATGCCTCCCGCATGGCAAGCCTAGCAAGCTGCTCGTGTTGTATTTGACATGCCAAATGCCAGTAACAATTATATTAGGTCATTCCCATGACCTAATATAATGGTTTTTAGGCTTTTTATGTTCCTGTAGCAAGCCGATGCCCTTTGCTCTACTGGCATGAGACAGGACATATGGAGATATTACTGGTGCCCGCTCTAGCAAATAGATGATTAACGGGAAGATCGTGATCGTGATCGTGAATAAATAAAAGTTAAAGGAAAATAAATAAGTAATTTTCTTCACTAAAAAGAACAGGGGATTCATTGTTTTTGTCTATGTGTGCTGTGTGTGGACCCATATATATCTGAATATAGATATAGAGATATAGATATAGATGATATAGATATATCTGGCAGTGCTCAGGGCTTACTTCTGGCTCTGCACTCACCTAACAGCATCCGGGGGACCAATTGGATTCTTGGGTTGGAACCCTGGTTAGCTACTTGCAAGGCAATACCCCAACTGCTATACTCTTTCCAGTCCATTCCATCAATATTTTTTTAATCTCAGTGTACAAGTCTTTTGCTTCCGCAGCTAAGTATACACTTTTAATGCTTTATAGATATGATTGTTTTATTAATTCCCATTTAAAATAATCTATTATTAGGCCCACTCCATGAGGGCCTCCATTTTCCACATCCCGACTTCCCTCTCATCAGAACTCCACCCAGCAGACCAGCCCATCACAGCCCAGCTCATCAAGATCCACCCTGCAGCAGTCTTTTTTTAAATCCGGCTCAGGTATGCTGATCGGACTCACAGACATGGGGCAGAGCTGCTACTGGCTCTCCCTGTGCCCAGCCACTCACGAGGCACCCAGGAGAGATGGCGGGTTCTAGCCCTGGCCTGCCACTCCAGCAGAGCCTTGCAACTAGCCAGACGAACCCCCCCGCCCCCCACTTCATGAGGGCCCCCATTTTCCACATCCGGACTTCCCTCTCATCAGAACTCCACCCAGAAGACCAGCCCATCATAGCCTGGCTTGTGCGGCCGCAAGCGGCTGTGCGGTTCATCAATAAATGCTGGATTTAGAGATGACTATAAGAGTATGCTACCCACACGGCAGAGCCTGGCAAGCTACCCATGTCGTATTTGATATGCCAAATACCAGTAACAATTTTAGACCTCATTCCCATGACCAGATGGAATGGTTTGAGGCTCTTTATGTTCTTGGAGCAAGCAAGTGCCCTTGGGCTCTACTAGCATGAGACAAGACATATGGAAATGTTACTGGTGCCTGCTCAAGCCAATCGATTATGAATGGGAAGACAGTGATTATTAGTGCACAAAAATGCAACCAATTTTTATATGTTGTGTCCTGAACAACATATAAACATATAACAACAAACATATAAAACAATTTTATATGTTTGTGTCCTGAAACTACTAAATTCACTTACCCATTCCAACAAGTTTAACTGTGTATCTATCCTTAGATTTCTAAACTAACATGTCACTGATATAAGAAGTTATTATTATCACTTCCTTTTGCATAATAAGGATAAATTTTTATTATTTTTTCTTCACTGATATAACTAGTTAGGACAAATTTCTTTATTGAGAAATCGTTTGTTGTTTTGTGCCTTCCCAGTAGTGATCAATGAGTCTAGGGGCTACTCCCAGTGAGTCTCATCGATTCTCATCCAACCTGATCAAAGTGTCAATGCTAGGGCCTGAGGAGAGTGTAGAACTGCTCACTCAGGCCCTGCTATGACTGAAGCCACTCAGGACCCCTCAATAATGCTTGGGGACCCCCATTGATGATGTAGGCAGGCAGACGGGGGGGGTCCCTGCATGGCAATGAACTGCCACCATTAGGCTATTACCTTTTGGAACCAGGAAGACTTGATAGGACCCATTAATCAGCAATAGACCCTGAGGAAGCTAGATCCACCTTCTTCCACACAGTCCTTAGCTCCCCATCAACCTTTGATGGCCCAGCAGAAGATCCCAGAGCATTCCAGCCCAAAGGAATAAAATCCCCCTTTGGAAATCAGTCTGGGCTCCTCTCAGACTCTGGAGCAGCCTCTTGAGATGTGTAGTCTCTCTATCACTTTCCCTCCTCCTTCCCCGTCCTAAAATATCCATAATAAAATCTGTTTTACATTACTGCTCGTCAACTCCTGAAAATTCTTTTTCTGAGAGGAAGACAAGAACCCTGAGGAAACCCTGGGTAAGGCCTAGGACTGACTTTCCTTTCCTTCAAAGAGCAATTCCTTGCTCCAGCCTGAGTCTGTGGGGCCCCCCGAGAAATTTTGGGTGGTGGGGATCAACTCCCGTGCCTAGAGATCAAGGAGACATCAGGTGTGGCTTGACAGCCACCTCATGGGGCTGGTGGGGCTCAGGCCCGCGCAATGTAGGCACTCATCACAGACGTTATCAGTTCTAAGCCTGCTCAGCATGTCCCAGGAGGCAGAGGCAGCTGGGCAGAAAGCGACCATCTCTCTCCCCTTCTGTTCTCACATAAGCCTCCCATGGGGTCCACCTGTATCACCATGGCCACAACGTGGGATGATTCCAGATCAACAGGAAACAGGGGATTGAAGAGGAGTCAGCTGCGTGTTAAGCATGTGCCTCACTCCCTGTACCATCTATCTGAAAAGGCCATGCTAGGAGCTTTGGATCACTAATTCAATCACCATAAGATTTATGGAGATCTGTTCAGACATATTATTACTTCATAATTCAGTTATTTGGCTGTATGTTTTGAGAAATTTATCCATACCTTCAAGTTAAACAATTTATTGCATATAATTATTCATAGTGGTTTTTTAATGTCTATATCATCAGTTAAAATTTCTTTTCTTGTCGTTGGAGAAATATTACAGCAGATAAGGCTCTTACCTTTTATGCAGCCACCCCCATTTGATCCATGTACCCCATGGACCCTGCCCCCTCCAGCTTGACCCCTGAATACAGTGCCAGGAATAAACCCTATGCACCACAAGGTGTGGCCAAAAAATGAAACAAAGTTATTCCATTTTATTTCTGATTTTATTTGAATCATCTTTCTTTTAAGTATACTTGAAGTCTACCTATCAGTTTGTCCGTTTTTCAAAGGAAAGAAAATATTTATTTCCTGTATTATCTATATCTTATTTCTGCTCTTTTCTTTATCATTTCCTTTATTCTGCTACTTTAAGCTTAATTTATGTTTCATTTCCAATGGATATAAAAGTTCACTTGTATCACTTCACTGGTCTTTCCATTGTTCATCAATTTGCTCGAGCAAGCACCAGTAACATCTACATATGCCCTATCACATGCTAGTGTAGTCCAATGGCATCGGCTTGCTCCAGGAACACATAGAACCTCAAAGCAATTCTTCAGGTCATGGGAATGAGGCCTATAACTATAACTGGGTTTGGGCATATTAAATACGACATGGGTAGCTTGCCAGGCTCTGCCATGCGGAGAATGATCATTACAGTGTATAAATGTGAAAGATCCTGGGAAGGACCTGGTCCTAACTTCCATTATTGTCTAAGAATACAAGGGCAGCTGTGGGTCTGGAGTGTCTCTCTTCTGGTTGTTGGGTGTGGTGGCTGGGAGCTCCAAGCTATGCCCTCCGACATGAAGGTGGAGGAAGGGAGGAGGAGCCCAAATCCCCACTCCAAGTCCAGCCAGTGTGGCCCCCACCAATGTGAACGAACCCTAGGAGCTATGTTGGACTTGGCCAGGGACTGGCTGAGCCATTTACCACTTTCTGGAGCTCCATGAGTTGCTCCACATGGGGCCGAGCAGTACAGCTGTGGGTGTGGAGTGGTTGGGTCTGGAGTGTCTCTCTTCTGGTGTTGCCAGTGCAATTGTGGGTCTGGAGTGTCTCTCTTCTGGTTTCTGGATATAAAAGTTAGGTTGTTTAAATAAAATATTTCTGCTCTTTCAATGTTGACATTTTCTACTACAAACTTTCCTCTTAAAATCACATTCGTAATATCCCAGTATGTTGCAGGACACCTAAAAGCCTAGGCCTCTGCATCTGCCCTGGATTGCCTCCTGCAGGTCACTTCATAGATAGGGGGGTAGTCTGAATGTGGCAGTCTTATCTGACCATGTATTCTGTACTGGCTGGTATAAATATTCTCTCATGCTACCACAATCATCGTGGGACTAGCTAGATCTTACCAGCATATTTGCCTGGCCACATAGGATCCCTAAGTAATTAGACCAGAGAGAAATGCTGTTTGCCTCCAAGCAAACAAGCATGGCTCCCTGATATACTCAAAGGCAACTAATACAAAACTACCGTGAAGTAAAAGAGACTTGTGAAGGCTTGGAGAAATATTTAACTGGCATTGGTGTTAGTCTTTGGTACAGAGACATGCCATCTCAGAACCCCTTCTCTACCCTATAAAGGCAATTCCAGGCAGATCTTAGCTCAAGACATTAGCATATAAAAGGGCCTAGGTGAGGTGCTGGGAGAGATTACCTGAGGGCATTTGACCCTCCAGGCTTTCCATAACAGTGGGAGGAAGGTCTGAGTTGCAGGGGTATAATACTAGCCTGCTTCCTCTCTCGCTGGCTTCTTTTGGGCTCTCTCTTTGTGAGTCCGCACCCTTCTTGGGAGTTTTCTCTTTGTCTCCTCTTTACAGGGCCTTTACATGTGGTGGCCTCCATCTTGGCCTACACGTGGCTGGGATTCTAGCCTGGAATCCTAAGCACGGGTTTTTCCTTTTGCTGATTTGTATGCCTGAACCTGTGATAAGTAAACCCTTTTAAAACTGCATCAGATTCCTGAATTTTTATCTATTCCTCGCCAGCTCGGAGGTAGAAGGGAACTTCGCTTCCCGGCACTGTTGGGGACCCGGCAGAGCCTCCCGACACCAGTAGTTTTATATGTTAAATTTTAAATTTTATTGTTCTCAAGATTTATTCTGACTTCCATTTTGATTTTTTTCTTTGTCTGATTTGTTGTTCAACAGTGTGTTGTTTGATTTTAAAATATTTATATGTCCCAACTCTCCTTCTGCTATAGATTTCCACTATTATTCAACTTCAGTCAGAAATGATGCTTGATATAGTTTCTCTTATATGTTTTATTTTTGAGGGAGCCATACCCAGAGGTTCGGGAGAACTGTGTGGTACCAGATGTTGAACCAAGGTCTTCAAAATGCCAAACATGTGCTCCAGCACATTAAGCCATGTCCTCAAAACATGCATTTTGTATGCCTTTAATGTTTTATATATATATATAAAACATTATATATTATATATAATGTATTATATATATATATATATATATATATGTTAAACCTTGCTTTGTGGGAGAGGAGAAGATAGCATTGGAGGATTGGAGGGTTGGAGCACATGGTTCATATGTACAAGGTCTGGAGTTCGGTCCCTAGCACTGCATCACCCAAACACTGTGAGATAGAGCCATAATGGCCCCTCAGCACCACAAATTATAATCTTAGTGGTCCCAAGCACTGCTAGGTCAGAGCAGCACTATACCATTAAACCAGTGTACCCAAACCCTCAAACCTACACTAATAGGCCTAGTTATCTCCAGGAGAATGTCTAATGTGCACTTAATTAAAATTACGTATTCTGCAGCTGTTTTATGATATAACTATAATGTCTCTGTGTCTGGTTTGATTTATAGTGTTATTCGTGCCTTCTGTTTCTTATTAAAATTTTTGCTAAATATTCTATCTACTATAGAAATTAAAGTGTTAACTTCTATAATTACTGTATTATTGTCGTTCATCCTTCATGCCTTTCAATGCTAGCTTCATCTATTATTGTTCTCTTTTTATGTGTGTGTATTAAAAGATTTTATACTCTCATGATGACTCAAACCTTTTATCATATTTATTATCTTTTACTCTTATTTATTATCTTTTACCCTCATTATACTTTTTTAGTTAGCAGTCAATTTTTTCTGGTAGAAGTATATCTATTGAACCTTTTTTGGTTATCATTTACATAGAATATATTATTCCATTCCTTCTGTCTAATCCTGTGTGTGTCCTTAAATCTAAAAGTTAATTTCTTATTTATAGCCTATCCAATGCCTCATTTGATTATGCTTTGCTGTATTACACTTTGAAAGCCCTGAGTATTTTACAAATTGAAGGTTTATGACAACCTTGCACTGAGCAAGTTTGTTGGTCTCATATTTCCAAATGTTTCCATCTAAATAATTCATATTATATCTCTGTCACATTTTGACAATTCTCCCAGCATTTCAAAGATCTTCAATATTATTTTATATTAGCCTATTAATAATGATCTAATTTTGCATAACTAACTGTCTAGGGACACCACTAACATATTATATGGATACCCATATAATACGACAAACTTAATCATCTGTGTTGTGATAGTTTTGTCAGTTGGCATCTCCCGATATCGTGTCCTTCCAAACTTCCAATTCCTGATATAGAAAAATGTTGAAAACAGCTCAATTTATAACCTTAAAATGACCTCAAATTGTTCTAGTGAAAGAAAAAACATTGCAAATTTCTCATTTTTTATTAAAATATAAAAATGGGATCCAAAGCAATAATACAGTGTGTAAGGCATTTTCTTTGCACAGAGTTAACATAAGATAATTCCCCAGTGTTGGGTCTCTTTAAGAAATTCAAGAGCTCCGTTAAATCAATCTCTCTGCAGTGGTTTCTCCTGCAGGCTACTCTCTCTTTAGGGGGTCTGCAGGCTCCTCTGGTCAGGGCCTCTCACTTCCAGATGTCTCTCTTCAAGGCATCATGCTTCTGGTCCTCTCCCAGGACGTCTCCTGTCAGGATCTATTCCTTAGGTCCTTTCAGCTCAGGACTTTTCTCTTCAGGGCTTTTGTTCTCTGGACTTCTAGGCTATGTCCCTATCTATTTCCTAGTTACCTTGTTTCATATTTTTGCTACCATGTCTTGTGTCACTGAATCCCTGCCAGTGGTCCTAATACTCAGTCGCCCTGAAGCTCTGTAGCCCTGTAGCTTTGATGCCAGCCTTCGGGCTCAGGCACCAGACTCAGTGGCTCTGGTGCTGCATCAGGAGAAGCTTCTTCTCTCTGGGGTTGGCCATCCAACTCAGGCACCAGGGGTCCCATGGCCTAGGTGCTGGCCAGGCACCAGAGGACGCCTCTTCTCTCAGTCCAGAAGCTGCCCCAGGATGATCTCCTGGGGCCCCTATTTACAGTCCGGCCAGGTTCAGAACCCTGGTCTCAACTGTCTTAACTGACCTTGGGAGGTACTGTGCCTTTAAGATCCCACACCCAGCACTCAGTATCGTCCCCTGAACACCTCCAGAAGTGATCCCTTAGCACAGATCTAGAAGTACGCCTAGACATCACTGGGTGTGGCCATGAAAAAAAGTTTAAAATGATTAAATTTAGTGAGAAAGGCATAATTTCTTTCCTAGGAAGTTGCAATAGTAAAAAAAATTCTTATAAAAACTGGTCCTACACAGTGTGGTATTGGTATAGAGACAGACCTGTAGACCTATGGAATAGAACTGAATATCCTGAAACACACTCTCAAATATACAAGCACTTAATCTTTGATAAAGGAGCAAAAAATATTAAGTGGAGCAAAGAAAGCCTCTTCAACAAATGGTGCTGGGAAAACTGGGCAGCTACGTGTAAAAAAAATGAACTTAGACCTCCTTTTTAACGCCATGCACAAAAAGTCAGATCAAAATGGATTATAGATCTCAACATCAGGCATGAATCTATAAGGTGCATCGAAGAAAACATAGGAGAAACGCTCTACGACATCAAAACTAAAAGTATCTTTAAAGACGACACACCACTGACCAAGAAAATGGAAGCAAAGATAAACAAATGGGATTATATAAAATTGAAAAGCTTCTGCACCTCAAAAGAAACGGTGACCAAGATACAAAGACAATCCACAGACTGGGAAAGGATATTCACCCAATACCCATCTGACAAGGGGTTAATAACCAGGATATATCAGGCACTGGTAGCCGGTCAGTGAGTTGGTTTCGTGAAGTAGGAAATGCCGCTTTCTAAGCCCCTTTTAGCTTCCCCTTTACTTTTTAGTCCCTGGAATCTAACATAGCTAACTAAAGTAAAAGTGCAGAATTATGGCAAACTAAGAAAGTCTTTGCGCAAATTACTTGCATTTTTTCAGATATGTTTTCCTTTGTCGACACACCACTGACCAAGCAAATGGAAGCAAAGATAAACAAATGGGATTATATAAAATTGAAAAGCTTTTGCACCTCAAAAGATACAAAGACAATCCACAGAGTGGGAAAGGTTATTCACCCAATACCCATCTGACAAGGGGTTAATATCCAGGATGTATCAGGCACTGGTAGCACTCCACAAGAAAAAAAACAGCCAACCCCATCAAAAAAATGGGGAGAAGAAATGAACAGAAGCTTCCAAAAAGAAGAAATTCGAACGGCCAAAAGGCATATGAAAAAATGCTCTTCATCTTTAATCATCAGGGAGATGCAAATCAAAACAACAATGAGGTACCATCTCACACCACAGAGACTGGCACACATCCAAAACAGCAAGAACAACTGGTGCTGGCGTGGATGTGGGGAAAAGGGACTCTGATCCACTGTTGGTGGGAGTGCCGACTGGTCCAGCCCTTTTGGAAAACAATATGGGCATTCCTCCGAAAAACTAGATATTGAGCTCCCATTTGGTCCAGCAATAGAACTCCTGGGAGTATACCCGAGAGACCGAAAAACACATAGCAGAAACACTATCTGCACTTCTTTATTCATCTCTGCACTATTCACTATAGATAGAATCTGGAAACAACCTAAATGTCCGAGAACAGAGGACTGGCTAAAGAAACTGTGGTTCATCTACACTATGGAATACTATGCAGCTGTCAGAAAAGATGAAATTATGAAATTTACCTGCAAATGGATGGACATGGAGACTATCATGCTGAGTGAAATTAGTCAGAAGGAAAAGGACAGATATAGAATGACTGCATTCATTAATAGGATATAAATAGATACCAGTGTTTTACTAAATGTGGGAAATGGTAATGGCAGATTAAAACTCACCATTGAATATACACAAAGAGACTTAAGTGATAAACTCTAAATATCTGCAGGGCTAGCCACAATGTGTAAAACAAGAGGAGAGAGATGCAGAGACAGAGAGAGACAGAGAGAGAAAAGAGAGGAAACAGGGCCACCTGCTGTTGAGGCAACCTGGGGGGGGTGGGAGGGGGTGGGGTACATTGGTGGTGGAAATGGGGCACTGGTGGAGGGGATGGGTGATGGGATACTGTATTACCAAAAATCAATTGTGAACACCTTTATAATTGTATGTCTCACGGTGGTATAATAAAAAATTTTTAAAAAAAACCTGGTCCTACAAATGTATATATTTTGTGCTAAGCCTTGTGCACTACCTTACTTTTCCTCAAATAAACCTTAAAAGTGGAAGATTTTGTTATTACCCCACTTACACATAGAAAGAAATTTACACAAAGTAATCTAAAGATAATAGATGGAAAAACTTAGGTGCTCAGTCTTACTCATGAGACCTTGCTCTAACATTCCTATGCCCATATAATCTGAAAATGAGGATGAGGTGATGGGGATGTACTGTGGACTCATAAAAGAATTGCTAAGCATCATCAAAAGTTCCAGCTGAGTTTGGAACACTAGCACTAGCCGTGGCACCATCACCACAGTTATGCAACTTTCTTGAGTACTTCTCAGCAACCAGAGGTGGGAACCAAGAAGACAAATCATTGCTCCATAGCAGGGGACCTGGAAAAGCAGTGAGATGGGCAGTAAATGTCTTAAGGGAATTGAAGATGATGAGAATAGTTGAAACAATTGATTATGGAGTTCAGGCCAAACTGGAAAGGAAGCAGAAACTAATGAATGTCTGTTGTGTCAAACCATAAAAGAAACTTTCCTCACAAAATGTAGATATTTAATGTTTTTTACTTTAACATCGTTATATTCTAAATAAAATTACTTTTTTTTTTTTTTTGCTTTTTGGGTCACACCCAGCGATGCTCAGCGGTTACTCCTGGCTCTGCACTCAGGAATTACTCCTGGCGGTGCTCCGGGGACCATATGGGATGCTGGGGATTGAACCCGGTCTGGCACAAGCCAGCCAGCGTGCAAGGCAAACACCCTACCTGCTGGGCTATCGCCCGGCCCTATTTTTAATAATTACATAAGGCAATTGTATTCTTTAATTCAATGCTACTTTAGATCTTATTCATTAGTTGAATATCATATCTGCAAAACTCATGTCTACTAAATTATTGAGCATATTAGAGTAGGAATCAAGGGACGAAGAACTAGCACAGTTCTGCACTAAATAAACATGTAATCATATAAGTCACTTAACCACAATGTCTCAGGTTTCTTACCTTAAAAAAGGAAAGAAAGAAAATTAGGTTAAAGATGTAAATAGTCTATGTTCATTTCTTCCTTTTACTTCATAATAAAATGAGTGACAGGAATTTCTTAGCTATTTCTCTAATCTTAACATAATTGGAAAGTTACTTCCATGAACATGTGATTAAAATGTTTCTTCGGGGGCCAGAGCAATACCACAGTGTAGAGCGTTTTCCTTGCCCATGGCCAACCCAGGCTCAATTCCCAGTATTCAATATGGTCCCCCAAGCACTGCCAGGAGTAATTCCTGGAGTCTACCCAGGAGTAAGCCTTGAGTATTGCCAGGTGTGACTCAAAAAAAAAAAACAAATAAATAAATATTTCTTCCCTACAGACTGGGAGGAAATATGAGCACACCACTCATCAGACGTGTTAACATGTAAAGTGTTAATGTATAAAGCATTGGCAGGCCTTAACAAGAATAAAACAATCAAGTACATTAAAAATTAGGGGAAAAAGATGAAGAGAAACTTCCTTAAAGTAGACATATAGATAGCCAGTGGGTATCTGAAAAATGATCACTTATGAAGGCAATCAAAACAATGAGATGTAATCTCACTTCAGTGAGACTGGCATACTGAATCAAAATTATATCTCCCATATATAATTTTGTCTCATATAAATATATAAATATTTATATGAGACAAAATATATAAATATATTTGTATATAATATACATAATAATATATAAATATATAAACAATTATATATTTAAATATTTATTTATAAATTTATTTATATTTATTTATATCTATTTATATTTATAAATATAAATAAATTTATTTATTTTATTTTTATTTATAAAGATATTTATGATTTATATATTTATTTATAAATATTTATAAGTATTTAAATATATAAATATTTATATGAATATTTATAAAATATATAAATATTTATATGTCTCAAAATATATAAATAAACAGTAAGGAAATAACAAATAATCAAAAACAATATTAACTCTAATATGTACATATCTCAAGAATTCTATATTTATATAATTCATACATATAACCTCCACATAGATGAAAGATGGTCAGAATCACTACGAAACATCCCTGATATTCTTCCAATTTTATACAATAAATCTTTATTCCCAATGGTCTTTTGGGTGAGAGTAAAATTGAGGGAAAAATAATCCCACTGTTAAGAGATTAGCATACACTGTGCATTACTTAATTCCTCAGATTCCATATATCTACGTGGTCTATCCATCAGAAAGGGAGTTTTGTGCATTAGGTTCTCGACCAGTTTAGGCTTGGGATTTGTCATTGAGCATGCACAGTGAGCCTAGTGGACTTTCCAACCCACAATGTGGCTATTTCCTCTTTGAAATACATTTAAGACAGATATTATCAGCCACAGGAAAATTCCTACCCTTGGTTTTCTCTACCATATTGTGAATGTTATTTAAGTAGAAAAAGTCAAGTAAATCCCAAAATAACAATACTGTTGAAATGAACTGCAGTGAAGTATATCATAAAGGACTTGCAGCCAACAGAGGTAATGATTTCCCATCACATTTCCATTCAGTTCACCTATTTGGTTTCTACAAAAGATAGATAAATCTTGGAAAATATCATGGACTTTCAGAAACTTAAGCAGGTGATCAAGAATCTAGAACAGCTCCTGGTCTAGATAATATTTCTTTACTGAAACAAAGCAGCACATTCTCTGGAAAATGTTTGTCACCTATAAGTAAACTATATGTCAAATATTTGTCAAATGTTTTCCCCTGTTCCTATTAATGAAAAGCATCAGAGTAATTTTCTAGAAATGGCAAGGCAAACAAAGCATCCTTATAGTATAATATTGGGAGAAAAAAAATCACAATTAGACAAATTAATCAAGTAAAATCCTTTTGTCTAAAGATGGGTGAAAGCATGTGTGTAGACAAATCTTTCCAAATGGCATAGAGGAATAAATATTTGTGAGCTCTGTAAATGTTCATTGAAGAACAACCTAAGCAGAGAAAAAAAATGTTATCAAATGATCACAATGAACTATTTTGTGAATTTTAAGCAATTTCTCACAATGGCTGAATGAACTAACAGTAAGATTTCACATGACTTCTACAATGCAACTTTCACTCACCAAGCCTATGTATATTCAGTTATAACACCTGCATAAATGTCAGACATGCCAACATCAGTGACCAAAACTAAGTCCCTCTACCCACAGCAATAGGGCTGCCATTGTTCAAGGAATTTGTCAGCCAACTGGGTTGGCTGTTTGATTACCTAGGAATAATTCCTTCAAAAATTAGAGACAGAAAAATAAGCACAACTTTACTTCTTACTTGAATAGACATTTTAGATATAAATTTGTTCTTTCAGCCCTTTGTCATTTTGCTTATGCCTGGATTTACAGAATACCTTACTCCATAATTTCATATTTCTCACTACATAGCTTCTGAATGGCAACAGGGTCATACTCATGAAACTCAAACTAATACCCATTTCCCCATCACCCTGAAGCTGATAACATAAAAGAACTTTCGTGGTCTTTTGAAGAAATAGCTGTGGTGCAAGCTGGTACATTATTTTATTTAAATTAGTAATCAATATATCAATACTTCTCATAGCCAGGAGAAGTGACTAAAAAATAAATAAGGAATAACGTGGAACAACTTCTCTCACTATCATCATCTTTTGCAAAAATTTACAAAACAAAATTTTACAAGCAAAAATTTGTTCCTTATTCCTATAGATATGAACGTTTAAAAATATGAGTTACCACAAAAGAGAATGAGTGGCTTCTACTGAATGGTGATCGGTGAGTCTGTTAAAGTAAAAACTGGGGGCTGGAGCAGTAACACAGCAGGTAGGTCATTTGCCTCACACGTGTGCAATCCGGGTTCAATCTCCGGCATCCCATATGGTCCCACAAGCACTGCCAGGAGTAATTCCTGAGTGCAGAGCCAGGAGAACCCCTGAGCACCACTAAGTGTGACCCAAAAATTAATGATATATAGACAGACAGACAGACAGATAGACAGACAGATAGACAGATAGACAGATAGGTAGATAGACAGACAGATAGACGATAAACAGAGAGATGATAGATAGATAGATTGATTGATTGATTGATTGATTGATTGATTGATTGATTGATTGACTGATTGATAGATGTTAGTTAGATGATAGATAAGTAAATACTGGAACAATTTGGGGTTTCTCATATTATCAAGCTAATAGAAAATGGAGATAACTAGAATAATCCTTGTTTACAAAAGTAAAGCTGTTTGGATATATCAGGCACTGGTAGCACTCCACAAGAAGAAAACACAACCCCATCAAAAAATGGGGAGAAGAAATGAACAGAAGCTTCCAAAAGAAGAAATTGAATGGCCAAAAGCATATGAAAAGTGCTCTTCATCTTTAATCATCAGGAGATGCAAATCAAAAACAACAATGAGGTACCACTCACCCCACAGAGACTGGCACACATCCAAAACAGCAAGAACAACCTTCTGGCGTGGATGTGGGGAAAGGACTCCAACTGTGGTGGGAGGCCGACTGCCAGCCCTTTGAACAATGGGCATCCCCGAGCTAGATATTGAGCTCCCATTTGATCCAGCAATAGCACTCCTGGGAATATCCAACCAAAAACACATAAGAACACTATTACTTCACCCGCGCATCCTATGCTAGATCTGGAAACAACCTAAATGCCCGACAGAGGACTGGCAAAAAACTGTGGTTCATCTACACTATGGAATACTAGGTCAAAAGGATGAAATTAGAAATTTACCTGCAAGTGGATGGACATGGAGTCTATCATGCTGAGTGAAATTAGTCAGAAGGAAAAGTACAGATATAGAATGACTGCATTCATTAATAGGATATAGATACCAGTGTTTTAATAAATATGGGAAATGGTAATGGCAGATTAAAACTCACCACTGAATATACACAAAGAGACTTAAGTGATAAACTCTAAATATCTGCAGGGCTAGCCACAATGTGTAAAATAAGAGGGAGAGAGATGCAGAGACAGAGAGAGAGAGATAGAGAGAGAGAGGAAACTGGGTACCTGCTATTAAGGCGGATGGGGACACGGAGGGGAGGGGTACATTGGTGGTGGAAATGGGGCACTGGTGGAGGGATGGGTGCTGGTATACTGTATTACCAAGAACCAATTATGGAACACCTTTGTAATTGTATGTTTCACGGTGGTATAATAAAAAAAAATTTAAAAAAAAGAAGTCTAACATAGATGGAATTGGAGTCAAAGAATAAGAGAGAAGTGTAGTAGAAATAAATAAAAAGGTTGTGTTTTAAAAAAAAGTAAAGCTGTTTTATATAAAAATAAAACAGGAAGGAGAATTATAAAATATACAAGTTTGAGGAGACAAGAAAAAACAGTTAAAGTTGAAGAAATAGTCCAGGTGTAACCATAGTGATTCCTGAGCCTTCACTGGGATAGCCTGTTATTAATGTTTCTGGCATTTAACATAATACAAAAAGGAGTGTACTAATGCCAAATTAATATTAGGTGACTCTTATGATATGCTGTTTTTTTATTTGGCTACAATGTATATTTTCCATTTGGTGCTCTGTGTATATTGCAAGATTCTTTTCCCAATGGAAAAGGAGAAATGAATTTGTGGTAAATATTAGAAGTTAGAAGTGAACAAGGAGTCACTACTCTGAGAGGTTTTCATCACTGTAAGACAGCTTAAAGAACTGATGCAGAGGTGCCCAACATTAAATTGCTCTCATCTGCTCTGCATCCTCTTATCTTCCAGATTACTGGCACCACTGAAAATCACAGCCTTGGGTCTAGAAACAAACTTGACTGTGGACCCACAGAGGCAGTCATTTCCATAGACCTCTCCACAAGCTCCCACTTTAATGTTTTGCCTCTCAGAATTTGTCTGCAAGATAACATCTCTAAGTGCTCTGATGATGCAGATTCCATATTTGCAATGTCTAAGTTCTAAAATAATTCCCTTATGCTCATTATATTATTAGTACTTTAACTTAAATTTAATGACTCAATTATCCTTCACTATACTACAACTAATCCTGAGTCTAGGGGAAAAATCTTATTGCTTACATACAAGTCCAAGAATTATGTCTGTAGGAATAGAACCTGTTTTCATGAGGCTGTAACTTAGTTACCAAGTGGTTTTTTTTTTTTTTTTGCTTTTAGGGTCACACTCGGCAATGCTCATGGATTACTCCTGGCTCTGCACTCAGAAATTACCCCTGGCAGTACTGGGGCGGGGGGGCATATGAGATGCCAGGGATCGAACCCGGGTCAGTCGCATGCAAGGCAAATACGCCTACCCGCTGAACTATCGCTCTGGCCCTCCAGTTGTTTTCTTTAGTAGTACTTTTGAAAACATTTGAAAAACACTACATGTGCCAAAAATACAATAAGGTTTCCCTTTAAGTTCATAATATAGAGATATTATTATATAATGAATAAATATTCATTATATTATGTCTATAATGTATTTTGAACAGAGTGGTTAAGATACTGATTTATTCATGTCTAGAATGACATGTTGAATAAGTGCAGATGTACTATTTGACCTGCCATTAAAATCCCATCTTTTGGCTAATTAATTTGGTTTAAACAATCTTTATATCAACTCTAATTTGGTGCTTCTCTGAATATAACCCTCTAAAAAGTAACAAAGCCAATTAATTATTATAAATATAATTTAAATTTATATTTTAACTGCCAAGGTCACCTGAAAATTAGATAATAATAATGATTTATTGTATCTTACACTTGACATTTTCAAGCACTAAAATCCAAATGCATTTCTGAAGGTTACCAAATGAACTGACATGAAGTCAGTAACAATTTTTATGATTTAGAACTAATCCTCATTACTTGTTGATTTGGCATTCTCTCATTTATTTAGAATAATCATAATTTTGAAACAAATTATAAATTTGAAATATAAACCTGATAACTGAGACATTTAACATTAAATATGTATTCAACAATCTGCTCTGTCATGAGCAATAGAAATCTTTATGCCAGATCAGGAGGTCTTGTCAAAGGTGGAATCTACCACAAACGTGTGGGAGTCAGAGGCTAGGTAAGAAAAAGAAGAGAACAGTGTGCTAATAATTGTAGAAAGTGATAATACCAGCATAGAACTGAACATTGAATACAAGCAAAAGGATAACCTCTAAATGTATGTATTACAATCTACAATGTGCAAGAGAAGGAAAAGAGAAAGAGAGAGAGAGAAAGAGAGAGAAAAGAGATAATGAACCTGCCATAGAGGCAGTCTAGGGGAGGGGGAAGGGAACCGGGAGATTGGTGGTAGAAAATGGGCACTGGTGGAGGGATGGGTGCTGGAACACTGTGTGACTGAAACCCAAACATGAACATCTTTGCAATTGCATATCTCACTATGGCATAACAAAATATAAATAAATAAATAAATAAATAGATAAATAAATAAATAATTGATTAATTTTAAAAAAGAAGTCTTTATGTCTCTATAGCTCATATGCTCTTAGCTCTTTTCTTTCCTTGAAATTTATAGCACCTCTTTACATTAAGGTACCTATGTAAAAAAAACAAATAGTATTGGTTTCTATCATCTGGCATTCAAGAAATCAAGAAATAACCATCTAAATGAGTGAGTATACAGATAGTAAATCTGTTTAACTATCAATGAATTGGACACACTGACAGAATGGCAGTTTTCTATTGAAAACAGACCCATATATAATTTTAGTTTGAAGTAAGTCTCCACCCCCTCTTAAAAGACTGAGGGAATCAGATGGAAATTCCCAGGAAATGGTCTTAAAAGAGACTGAGACTATTGGGGTGCCATTTAAGATGATCTGAGAAAATGTATTCAGGATGCAATAAGAATTCTTTTTACTTTATATTAGTATACCGCCATGAGATATACAACTACAAAGATGTTCATATTTGGGTTTTGGTCATTCAAGATGTTCATATTTGGGTTTTGGTCATTCAGTGTTCCAGCATCCATCCTTCCACCAGTGCCCATTTCCCACCACCAATGTCCCAGATTCCCTACCCCCTCCCTAACCTGCTTCTATGGCAGGTTCTTTATCTCTCTCTCTCTCCTCTCTCTCTCTCTCCAAAAGTACCCCCATTTGAATATCTTTAATTTTATTTATTTATTTGCTTTATTGCTGTGGCTAGATTATCAAAATTATGTTGAATAACAGCAGGCAGTAGATATCCTTGTGCCTGATCTAAAAAGAAAAACTTCATTTTATGCCATTGAGTATCTTATTTGTAGGTTAGTTATATACACTGTTTGCTATTTGGAAGCATGATCCTTATTTCACCATTTTGCTGAGAATTTTTATAAAAATATTTTAATCATTCCCAGTTTTATTTCACATGTTTATGATTATATGATTTTGTTTGTTATTTTCCTATTTTTTAAAAATATATTTTATTATACCACCGTGAGATATAAAATGACAAGATGTTTATGTTTGATCTTCAGCCATACAGAGTTCCAGCACCCATCCCTCCACCCATGCCCATTTCTCATCACCAATGTCTATACTTCCCTCCCTATCCCCCATCCTATGCCCCCAAGGTAGCTTCTTTATCTCCTCCCTTGATTATATGATTTTTAATACTTCATTTTGCTGAGATGATTTGTCTCATACATTTGAAAGGTGAGAACATTCAAGATATATAAAGAATTCATAAATCTCAACAACAGAAAAACAGAAGTCTATCAAGAAAAAAAATTAAAGAAAAGCTGATTAGGTACTTTTCCAAAGAAGACATATAGGTACATTTAAAAAATGTTCATTATCTTCTGACTAATTTCACTCAGCATGATAGTCTCCATGTCCATCCATTTGCAGGTAAATTTCCTAATTTCATCTTTTCTGACAGCTGCATACTATTCCATAGTGTAGATGAACCACAGTTTCTTTAGCCAGTCCTCTGTTCTCGGACATTTAGGTTGTTTCCAGATTCTATCTATAGTGAATAGCGCAGAGATGAATAAAGAAGTACAGATAGTGTTTCTGCTATGTGTTTTTTGGTCTCTCAGGTATATTCCCAGGAGTGCTATTGCTGGGTCAAATGGGAGCTCAATATCTAGTTTTTGAGGAATGCCCATATTGTTTTCCAAAAGGGCTGGACCAGCCGGCCTCCCACCAACAGTGGATCAGAGTCCCTTTTCCCCCACATCCACACCAGCACCAGTTGTTCTTGTTGTTTTGGATGTGTGCCAGTCTCTGTGGTGTGAGATGGTACCTCATTGTTGTTTTGATTTGCATCTCCCTGATGATTAAAGATGAAGAGCACTTTTTCATATGCCTTTTGGCCATTCGAAGTTCTTCTTTTTGGAAGTTTCTGTTCATTTCTTCTCCCCATTTTTTGATGGGGTTGGCTGTTTTTTTCTTGTGGAGTGCTACCAGTGCCTGATATATCCTGGATATTAACCTCTTGTCAGATGGGTATTGGGTGAATAACCTTTCCCACTCTGTGGATTGTCTTTGTATCTTTTGAGGTGCAAAAGCTTTTCAATTTTATATAATCCCATTTGTTTATCTTTGCTTCCATTTGCTTGGTCAGTGGTGGGTCGACAAAGGAAAAATGTATCTGGAAAATGCACGTAATTTGCGCAAAGACTTTCTTAGTTTGCCATAATTCCGCACTTTACTTTAATTAGCTAGGTTAGATTCCAGGGACAAAAGTAAAGCCGAAGCTAAAAGGGGCTTAGAAACAGCATTTCCTACTTCACGAAACCAACTCACTGACCGAGGTCACATCCTCTTCACATCTTTAAATAGAATCCTCATGGAAGTTGATGAAAATCTTGGGTGAAAACCTAATTGAAAAATTAGTTTCCTCCCTTTGTTGGAATATATGCTCATTTATACTTATAATCACATCAATTATAAAAAAAGATGGCTTTCCTTTTGGAGGCTTTTTAAGCAACTAAGAGGACAAGGTACACACTTACATGCCATTTGGGTGGTAGAGCTGGGTGGACCTGGGAGGAAAAATCCCGCTATTAATATTGATGTGCATAAAGCATTAACTCTTTCTGAAATGCAACATTCTTTTTAGGGAAAAGAGGCATACGACCGAAGTATAAACCATTGTAATGAACAAATACAACTTTTTTTTGGTAATAGGCATTTGTGGTGGTAGACATACTTAATGCAATTAAATAATAAAAAATGTTCATTATCACTTATCAATAGAAAAATACAATTGAAATCAATAATGTATTTTTCCTTTCACCTGTGGAAGGATCCTATATATAAGCCAGATACAAGAAGTACCAGTAGGGATTTTTTTTTTCCCATTCATCATCGATTTGCTCAGGCGGGCCCCAGTAACATCTCCATATGTCCTGTCTCATGCTAGTAGAGCCCAAGGGCATCTGCTTGCTCCAGGAACATAAAGAGCCTCAATCCATTCCGAATGAGGTCTATAATTGTTACTGGTATTTGGCATATCAAATACAACACGGGTAGCTTGCCAGGCTCTGCCGTGCAGGTAGCATACTCTATAAAGCATACCAGTAGGGATACAGAGAAACAAACCAACCCTCATTCACTGTTAATGAAAATATGAACTTGTTCAATCACTACAGAAAACAGTAAGAAATTATCAGAAAGTAAACCCAGGCCTGGCAAGATAGCCTAAAGGACAAGAGCACATGTTTCATATGCTGAAGGTCTAGGTTTGTCCCCAGAACTGCCTCTTTCTTGGGCACTGCTGGGAGCAGTTCCTGAGCATACACCTAGGAATAACCTCTGAGAACCTTTAGATATTGATCCCCCAAATTTTTAAAGTAGTGATGCAATATGATATAATTTGCACACCTAGTTATCTACCCAA
>JAJIBD010027034.1:0-16867 GCA_021461705.1 Cryptotis parvus
GCAGAAGGTGGGAACTACAAACCCCAGAAGTCCGAAACGGAACCGGAAGTAAACCGTCATTTTGAACTCTCACCCCGCCTGCCTGCATCCTAGGTAGAGTCTCTGGGTGCCGCTGGCCGGGCGGGCGCCTGGGGCTGTGGTAGAGCCCCCAGGTCTCGCAGAAGGTGGAACTACAAACCCCAGAAGTCCGAACGGAACCGAAGTAAACCGTCATTTTGAACTCTCACCCCGCCTGCCTGCATCCTAGGTAGAGTCTCTGGGGTGCGCTGGCTGCTAGGCGGGCGCCTGGGGCTGTGGTAGAGCCCCCAGGTCCTCGGCAGAAGGTGGAACTACAAACCCCAGAAGTCCGAGCGGAACCGGAAGTAAACCGTCATTTTGAACTCTCACCCCGCCTGCCTGCATCCTAGGTAGAGTCTCTAAGGCGCGGCTGGGTCGGGCGGCGCTCTGGGGCTGTGGTAGAGCCCCAGGTCTCGCAGAAGGTGGAACTACAAAACCCCAGAAGTCCGAAGCGGAACCGAAGTAAACCGCCATTTTGAACTCTCACCCCGCCTGCCTGCATCCTAGGTAGAGTCTCTGGGGTGCGCTGGCGGGCGCCTGGGGCTGTGGTAGAGCCCCAGGTCTCGCAGAAGGTGGAACTACAAACCCCAGAAGTCCGAGCGGAACCGGAAGTAAACCGTCATTTTGAACTCTCACCCCGCCTGCCTGCATCCTAGGTAGAGTCTCTGGGGTGCGCCGGGTCGGGCGGGCGCCTGGGGCTGTGGTAGAGCCCCCAGGTCTCGGCAGAAGGTGGAAACTACAAAACCCCAGAAGTCCGAAAGGAACCGGAAGTAAACCGCCATTTTGAACTCTCACCCCGGCCTGCCTGCATCCTAGGTAGAGTCTCTGGGGTGCCGCTGGCCGGGCGGGCGCCTGGGGCTGTGGTAGAGCCCCAGGTCTCGGCAGAAGGTGGAACTACAAACCCCAGAAGTCCGAGCGGAACCGGAAGTAAACCGTCATTTTGAACTCCTCACCCCGGCCTGCCTGCATCCTAGGTAGAGTCTCTGGGGTGCGGCTGGCCGGCGGGGCGCCTGGGGCTGTGGTAGAGCCCCAGGTCTCGGCAGAAGGTGGAACTACAAACCCCCAGAAGTCCGAAAGGAACCGGAAGTAAACCGTCATTTTGAACTCTCACCCCGCCTGCCTGCATCCTAGGTAGAGTCCCTGGGGTGCGCGTTGGCCGGGCGGGCGCCTGGGGCTGTGGTAGAGCCCCAGGTCTCGGCAGAAGGTGGAACTACAAACCCCCAGAAGTCCGAGCGGAACCGGAAGTAAACCGCCATTTTGAACTCTCACCCCGCCTGCCTGCATCCTAGGTAGAGTCTCTGGGGTGCGCGGCTGGTCGGGGGGCGCCTGGGGCTGTGGTAGAGCCCCAGGTCTCGGCAGAAGGTGGAAACTACAAACCCCAGAAGTCCGAGCGGAACCGGAAGTAAACCGTCATTTTGAACCCTCACCCCGCCTGCCTGCATCCTAGGTAGAGTCTCTGGGGCGCTGGCCGGGCGGGCGCCTGGGGCTGTGGTAGAGCCCCAGGTCTCGGCAGAAGGTGGAACTACAAACCCCAGAAGTCCGAGCGGAACCGGAAGTAAACCGTCATTTTGAACTTCCTCACCCCGGCCTGCCTGCATCCTAGGTAGAGTCTCTGGGGGGCCGGCTGGCCGGCGGGCGCCTGGGGCTGTGGTAGAGCCCCAGGTCTCGGCAGAAGGTGGAACTACAAACCCCAGAAGTCCGAAGCGGAACCGAAGTAAACCGGCCATTTTGAACTCTCACCCCGCCTGCCTGCATCCTAGGTAGAGTCTCTGGGGTGCGCGCTGGCCGGGCGGGCGCCTGGGGCTGTGGTAGAGCCCCAGGTCTCGGCAGAAGGTGGAACTACAAACCCCAGAAGTCCGAGCGGAACCGGAAGTAAACCGTCATTTTGAACTCTCACCCCGCCTGCCTGCATCCTAGGTAGAGTCTCTGGGGTGCGCTGTGGCCGGGCGGGCGCCTGGGGCTGTGGTAGAGCCCCAGGTCTCGGCAGAAGGTGGAACTACAAACCCCAGAAGTCCGAGCGGAACCGGAAGTAAACCGTCATTTTGAACTCCTCACCCCGGCCTGCCTGCATCCTAGGTAGAGTCTCTGGGGTGCGCTGGCTGGCCGGGCGGGCGCCTGGGGCTGTGGTAGAGCCCCAGGTCTCGGCAGAAGGTGGAACTACAAACCCCAGAAGTCCGAAAGGAACCGGAAGTAAACCGTCATTTTGAACTCTCACCCCGCCTGCCTGCATCCTAGGTAGAGTCTCTGGGGTGCGCGGCTGGCCGGGCGGGCGCCTGGGGCTGTGGTAGAGCCCCAGGTCTCGGCAGAAGGTGGAACTACAAACCCCAGAAGTCCGAGCGGAACCGGAAGTAAACCGTCATTTTGAACTCTCACCCCGCCTGCCTGCATCCTAGGTAGAGTCTCTGGGGTGCGCTGGCTGGCCGGGCGGGCGCCTGGGGCTGTGGTAGAGCCCCAGGTCTCGGCAGAAGGTGGAACTACAAACCCCAGAAGTCCGAGCGGAACCGGAAGTAAACCGCCATTTTGAACCCTCACCCCGCCTGCCTGCATCCTAGGTAGAGTCTCTGGGGTGCGCTGGCCGGGCGGGCGCCTGGGGCTGTGGTAGAGCCCCAGGTCTCGCAGAAGGTGGAACTACAAACCCCAGAAGTCCGAGAGGAACCGGAAGTAAACCGTCATTTTGAACTCTCACCCCGCCTGCCTGCATCCTAGGTAGAGTCTCTGGGGTGCGCGGGCTGGCCGGGCGGGCGCCTGGGGCTGTGGTAGAGCCCCAGGTCTCGCAGAAGGTGGAACTACAAACCCCAGAAGTCCGAGAGGAACCGAAGTAAACCGTCATTTTGAACTCTCACCCCGCCTGCCTGCATCCTAGGTAGAGTCTCTAAGGGGTGCGCGGCTGGCCGGGCGGGCGCCTGGGGCTGTGGTAGAGCCCCAGGTCTCGGCAGAAGGTGGAACTACAAAACCCCAGAAGTCCGAGCGGAACCGGAAGTAAACCGTCATTTTGAACTCTCACCCCGGCCTGCCTGCATCCTAGGTAGAGTCTCTGGGGTGCGCGGCTGGCCGGGCGGGCGCCTGGGGCTGTGGTAGAGCCCCAGGTCTCGGCAGAAGGTGGAACTACAAACCCCAGAAGTCCGAAAGGAACCGGAAGTAAACCGTCATTTTGAACTCTCACCCCGCCTGCCTGCATCCTAGGTAGAGTCTCTGGGGTGCGCTGCTGGTCGGGCGGGCGCCTGGGGCTGTGGTAGAGCCCCAGGTCTCCGCAGAAGGTGGAACTACAAACCCCAGAAGTCCGAGCGGAACCGGAAGTAAACCGTCATTTTGAACTCTCACCCCGCCTGCCTGCATCCTAGGTAGAGTCTCTGGGGTGCGCCGCTGGCCGGGCGGGCGCCTGGGGCTGTGGTAGAGCCCCCAGGTCTCGGCAGAAGGTGGAAACTACAAACCCCCAGAAGTCCGAGAGGAACCGGAAGTAAACCGCCATTTTGAACTCTCACCCCGCCTGCCTGCATCCTAGGTAGAGTCTCTGGGGTGCGCGGCTGGCCGGGCGGGCGCCTGGGGCTGTGGTAGAGCCCCAGGTCTCGGCAGAAGGTGGAAACTACAAACCCCAGAAGTCCGAGCGGAACCGGAAGTAAACCGTCATTTTGAACTCTCACCCCGCCTGCCTGCATCCTAGGTAGAGTCTCTGGGGCGCGGGTTGGCCGGGCGGGCGCCTGGGGCTGTGGTAGAGCCCCAGGTCTCGGCAGAAGGTGGAACTACAAACCCCAGAAGTCCGAGCGGAACCGGAAGTAAACCGTCATTTTGAACTCTCACCCCGGCCTGCCTGCATCCTAGGTAGAGTCTCTGGGGTGCGCGGCTGGTCGGGCGGGCGCCTGGGGCTGTGGTAGAGCCCCAGGTCTCGGCAGAAGGTGGAACTACAAACCCCAGAAGTCCGAGCGGAACCGGAAGTAAACCGCCATTTTGAACTCTCACCCCGCCTGCCTGCATCCTAGGTAGAGTCTCTGGGGTGCGCTGGCTGGCCGGGCGCCTGGGGCTGTGGTAGAGCCCCAGGTCTCGGCAGAAGGTGGAACTACAAACCCCAGAAGTCCGAAAGCGGAACCGGAAGTAAACCGTCATTTTGAACTCTCACCCCGCCTGCCTGCATCCTAGGTAGAGTCTCTGGGGTGCGCTGGCTGGCCGCGGGCGCCTGGGGCTGTGGTAGAGCCCCAGGTCTCGGCAGAAGGTGGAACTACAAACCCCAGAAGTCCGAGAGGAACCGGAAGTAAACCGTCATTTTGAACTCTCACCCCGCCTGCCTGCATCCTAGGTAGAGTCTCTGGGGTGCGCGGCTGGCCGGGCGGGCGCCTGGGGCTGTGGTAGAGCCCCAGGTCTCGGCAGAAGGTGGAACTACAAACCCCAGAAGTCCGAAAGGAACCGGAAGTAAACCGCCATTTTGAACTCTCACCCCCGCCTGCCTGCATCCTAGGTAGAGTCTCTGGGGTGCGCGGCGGGCGGGCGCCTGGGGCTGTGGTAGAGCCCCAGGTCTCGGCAGAAGGTGGAACTACAAACCCCAGAAGTCCGAACGGAACCGGAAGTAAACCGCCATTTTGAACTCTCACCCCGCCTGCCTGCATCCTAGGTAGAGTCTCTGGGGTGCGCGGCTGGCCGGGCGGGCGCCTGGGGCTGTGGTAGAGCCCCAGGTCTCGGCAGAAGGTGGAACTACAAACCCCAGAAGTCCGAGCGGAACCGGAAGTAAACCGTCATTTTGAACTCTCACCCCGGCCTGCCTGCATCCTAGGTAGAGTCTCTGGGGTGCGGCTGGCCGGGCGGCGCCTGGGGCTGTGGTAGAGCCCCAGGTCTCGGCAGAAGGTGGAACTACAAACCCCAGAAGTCCGAGCGGAACCGGAAGTAAACCGTCATTTTGAACTCTCACCCCGCCTGCCTGCATCCTAGGTAGAGTCTCTGGGGTGCGCGGTTGGTCGGGCGGGCGCCTGGGGCTGTGGTAGAGCCCCAGGTCTCGGCAGAAGGTGGAACTACAAACCCCAGAAGTCCGAGCGGAACCGGAAGTAAACCGTCATTTTGAACTCTCACCCCGCCTGCCTGCATCCTAGGTAGAGTCTCTGGGGTGCGCGGCTGGTCGGGGGGGCGCCTGGGGCTGTGGTAGAGCCCCCAGGTCTCGGCAGAAGGTGGAACTACAAACCCCAGAAGTCCGAGCGGAACCGAAGTAAACCGTCATTTTGAACTCTCACCCCGCCTGCCTGCATCCTAGGTAGAGTCTCTGGGGTGCGCGGCTGGCCGGGCGGGCGCCTGGGGCTGTGGTAGAGCCCCAGGTCTCGGCAGAAGGTGGAACTACAAACCCCAGAAGTCCGAAAGGAACCGAAGTAAACCGTCATTTTGAACTCTCACCCCGGCCTGCCTGCATCCTAGGTAGAGTCTCTGGGGTGCGCGGGCTGGCCGGGCGGGCGCCTGGGGCTGTGGTAGAGCCCCAGGTCTCGGCAGAAGGTGGAACTACAAACCCCAGAAGTCCGAGCGGAACCGAAGTAAACCGTCATTTTGAACTCTCACCCCGGCCTGCCTGCATCCTAGGTAGAGTCTCTGGGGTGCGCGGCTGGTCGGGCGGGCGCCTGGGGCTGTGGTAGAGCCCCAGGTCTCGGCAGAAGGTGGAACTACAAAACCCCAGAAGTCCGAGCGGAACCGGAAGTAAACCGTCATTTTGAACTCTCACCCCGCCTGCCTGCATCCTAGGTAGAGTCTCTGGGGTGCGGCTGGCCGGGGCGGGCGCCTGGGGCTGTGGTAGAGCCCCAGGTCTCGGCAGAAGGTGGAAACTACAAACCCCAGAAGTCCGAGCGGAACCGAAGTAAACCGTCATTTTGAACTCTCACCCCGCCTGCCTGCATCCTAGGTAGAGTCTCTGGGGGCGCGGGCTGGTCGGGCGGGCGCCTGGGGCTGTGGTAGAGCCCCAGGTCTCGGCAGAAGGTGGAACTACAAACCCCAGAAGTCCGAGAGGAACCGGAAGTAAACCGTCATTTTGAACTCTCACCCCGGCCTGCCTGCATCCTAGGTAGAGTCTCTGGGGTGCGCGGCTGGCCGGGCGGGCGCCTGGGGCTGTGGTAGAGCCCCAGGTCTCGGCAGAAGGTGGAACTACAAACCCCAGAAGTCCGAGAGGAACCGGAAGTAAACCGCCATTTTGAACTCCTCACCCCGGCCTGCCTGCATCCTAGGTAGAGTCTCTGGGGCGCGCGGCTGGTCGGGGGGGCGCCTGGGGCTGTGGTAGAGCCCCAGGTCTCGCAGAAGGTGGAACTACAAACCCCAGAAGTCCGAGCGGAACCGGAAGTAAACCGTCATTTTGAACTCTCACCCCGCCTGCCTGCATCCTAGGTAGAGTCTCTGGGGTGCGCTGGCTGGCCGGGGCGCCTGGGGCTGTGGTAGAGCCCCAGGTCTCGGCAGAAGGTGGAACTACAAACCCCAGAAGTCCGAGCGGAACCGGAAGTAAACCGTCATTTTGAACTCTCACCCCGCCTGCCTGCATCCTAGGTAGAGTCTCTGGGGTGCGCGGCTGGCCGGCGGGCGCCTGGGGCTGTGGTAGAGCCCCAGGTCTCGGCAGAAGGTGGAACTACAAACCCCAGAAGTCCGAGCGGAACCGGAAGTAAACCGTCATTTTGAACTCTCACCCCGCCTGCCTGCATCCTAGGTAGAGTCTCTGGGGTGCGCGGCTGGCCGGGCGGGCGCCTGGGGCTGTGGTAGAGCCCCAGGTCTCGGCAGAAGGTGGAACTACAAACCCCAGAAGTCCGAGCGGAACCGGAAGTAAACCGTCATTTTGAACTCTCACCCCGCCTGCCTGCATCCTAGGTAGAGTCTCTGGGGTGCGGCTGGCCGGGCGGGCGCCTGGGGCTGTGGTAGAGCCCCAGGTCTCGGCAGAAGGTGGAACTACAAACCCCAGAAGTCCGAGCGGAACCGGAAGTAAACCGTCATTTTGAACTCTCACCCCGGCCTGCCTGCATCCTAGGTAGAGTCTCTGGGGTGCGGCTGGCCGGGCGGGCGCCTGGGGCTGTGGTAGAGCCCCAGGTCTCGGCAGAAGGTGGAACTACAAACCCCAGAAGTCCGAACGGAACCGGAAGTAAACCGTCATTTTGAACTCTCACCCCGGCCTGCCTGCATCCTAGGTAGAGTCTCTGGGGTGCGCGGGCTGGCCGGGCGGGCGCCTGGGGCTGTGGTAGAGCCCCAGGTCTCGGCAGAAGGTGGAACTACAAACCCCAGAAGTCCGAGCGGAACCGGAAGTAAACCGTCATTTTGAACCCTCACCCCGGCCTGCCTGCATCCTAGGTAGAGTCTCTGGGGTGCTTGGCTGGCCGGGCGGGCGCCTGGGGCTGTGGTAGAGCCCCAGGTCTCGCAGAAGGTGGAACTAACAACCCCAGAAGTCCGAGCGGAACCGAAGTAAACCGTCATTTTGAACTCTCACCCCGCCTGCCTGCATCCTAGGTAGAGTCTCTGGGGTGGCGGCTGGTCGGGCGGGCGCCTGGGGCTGTGGTAGAGCCCCAGGTCTCGGCAGAAGGTGGAACTACAAACCCCAGAAGTCCGAGCGGAACCGGAAGTAAACCGTCATTTTGAACTCTCACCCCGCCTGCCTGCATCCTAGGTAGAGTCCCTGGGGTGCGCTGGCTGGCCGGGCGGGCGCCTGGGGCTGTGGTAGAGCCCCAGGTCTCGGCAGAAGGTGGAACTACAAACCCCAGAAGTCCGAGCGGAACCGGAAGTAAACCGTCATTTTGAACTCTCACCCCGCCTGCCTGCATCCTAGGTAGAGTCTCTGGGGTGGCGCGGCTGGCCGGGCGGGCGCCTGGGGCTGTGGTAGAGCCCCAGGTCTCGGCAGAAGGTGGAACTACAAACCCCAGAAGTCCGAGCGGAACCGAAGTAAACCGTCATTTTGAACTCTCACCCCGCCTGCCTGCATCCTAGGTAGAGTCTCTGGGGTGCGCGGCTGGCCGGGCGGGCGCCTGGGGCTGTGGTAGAGCCCCAGGTCTCGGCAGAAGGTGGAACTACAAACCCCAGAAGTCCGAGCGGAACCGAAGTAAACCGTCATTTTGAACTCTCACCCCGGCCTGCCTGCATCCTAGGTAGAGTCTCTAAGGGGTGCGCGGCTGGCCGGGCGGGCGCCTGGGGCTGTGGTAGAGCCCCAGGTCTCGGCAGAAGGTGGAACTACAAACCCCAGAAGTCCGAGCGGAACCGGAAGTAAACCGTCATTTTGAACTCTCACCCCGGCCTGCCTGCATCCTAGGTAGAGTCTCTGGGGTGCGGCTGGTCGGGCGGGCGCCTGGGGCTGTGGTAGAGCCCCAGGTCTCGGCAGAAGGTGGAACTACAAACCCCAGAAGTCCGAGCGGAACCGGAAGTAAACCGTCATTTTGAACTCTCACCCCGCCTGCCTGCATCCTAGGTAGAGTCTCTGGGGTGCGCGGCTGGCGGGCGGGCGCCTGGGGCTGTGGTAGAGCCCCAGGTCTCGGCAGAAGGTGGAACTACAAACCCCAGAAGTCCGAGCGGAACCGGAAGTAAACCGTCATTTTGAACTCTCACCCCGCCTGCCTGCATCCCAGGTAGAGTCCCTGGGGTGCGCGGCTGGCCGGGCGGGCGCCTGGGGCTGTGGTAGAGCCCCAGGTCTCGGCAGAAGGTGGAACTACAAACCCCAGAAGTCCGAGCGGAACCGGAAGTAAACCGTCATTTTGAACTCTCACCCCGGCCTGCCTGCATCCTAGGTAGAGTCTCTGGGGTGCGCGGGCTGGCCGGGCGGGCGCCTGGGGCTGTGGTAGAGCCCCAGGTCTCGGCAGAAGGTGGAACTACAAACCCCAGAAGTCCGAGCGGAACCGGAAGTAAACCGTCATTTTGAACTCTCACCCCGGCCTGCCTGCATCCTAGGTAGAGTCTCTGGGGTGCGGCTGGCCGGGCGGGCGCCTGGGGCTGTGGTAGAGCCCCAGGTCTCGGCAGAAGGTGGAACTACAAACCCCAGAAGTCCGAGCGGAACCGGAAGTAAACCGTCATTTTGAACTCTCACCCCGCCTGCCTGCATCCTAGGTAGAGTCTCTGGGGTGCGCGGCTGGCCGGGCGGGCGCCTGGGGCTGTGGTAGAGCCCCAGGTCTCGGCAGAAGGTGGAACTACAAACCCCAGAAGTCCGAGCGGAACCGGAAGTAAACCGCCATTTTGAACTCTCACCCCGCCTGCCTGCATCCTAGGTAGAGTCTCTGGGGTGCGCGGCTGGCCGGGCGGGCGCCTGGGGCTGTGGTAGAGCCCCAGGTCTCGGCAGAAGGTGGAACTACAAACCCCAGAAGTCCGAGCGGAACCGGAAGTAAACCGTCATTTTGAACTCTCACCCCGCCTGCCTGCATCCTAGGTAGAGTCTCTGGGGTGCGCTTGGCCGGGCGGGCGCCTGGGGCTGTGGTAGAGCCCCAGGTCTCGGCAGAAGGTGGAACTACAAACCCCAGAAGTCCGAGCGGAACCGAAGTAAACCGTCATTTTGAACTCTCACCCCGGCCTGCCTGCATCCTAGGTAGAGTCTCTGGGGTGCGCGGGCTGGCCGGGCGGGCGCCTGGGGCTGTGGTAGAGCCCCAGGTCTCGGCAGAAGGTGGAACTACAAACCCCAGAAGTCCGAGCGGAACCGGAAGTAAACCGTCATTTTGAACTCTCACCCCGCCTGCCTGCATCCTAGGTAGAGTCTCTGGGGTGCGCGGGCTGGCCGGGCGGGCGCCTGGGGCTGTGGTAGAGCCCCAGGTCTCGGCAGAAGGTGGAACTACAAACCCCAGAAGTCCGAGCGGAACCGGAAGTAAACCGTCATTTTGAACTCTCACCCGGCCTGCCTGCATCCTAGGTAGAGTCTCTGGGGTGCGGGGCTGGCCGGGCGGGCGCCTGGGGCTGTGGTAGAGCCCCAGGTCTCGGCAGAAGGTGGAACTACAAACCCCAGAAGTCCGAGAGGAACCGGAAGTAAACCGTCATTTTGAACTCTCACCCCGCCTGCCTGCATCCTAGGTAGAGTCTCTGGGGTGCGCGGCTGGTCGGGCGGGCGCCTGGGGCTGTGGTAGAGCCCCAGGTCTCGGCAGAAGGTGGAACTACAAACCCCAGAAGTCCGAGCGGAACCGAAGTAAACCGTCATTTTGAACTCTCACCCCGCCTGCCTGCATCCTAGGTAGAGTCTCTGGGGTGCGCGGCTGGCCGGGCGGGCGCCTGGGGCTGTGGTAGAGCCCCAGGTCTCGGCAGAAGGTGGAACTACAAACCCCAGAAGTCCGAGCGGAACCGGAAGTAAACCGTCATTTTGAACTCTCACCCCGCCTGCCTGCATCCTAGGTAGAGTCTCTGGGGTGCGCGGGCTGGCCGGGCGGGCGCCTGGGGCTGTGGTAGAGCCCCCAGGTCCCCGGCAGAAGGTGGAACTACAAACCCCAGAAGTCCGAGCGGAACCGAAGTAAACCGTCATTTTGAACTCTCACCCCGCCTGCCTGCATCCCAGGTAGAGTCTCTGGGGTGCGCGGCTGGGCGGGCGCCTGGGGCTGTGGTAGAGCCCCAGGTCTCGGCAGAAGGTGGAACTACAAACCCCAGAAGTCCGAGCGGAACCGGAAGTAAACCGTCATTTTGAACTCTCACCCCGGCCTGCCTGCATCCTAGGTAGAGTCTCTGGGGTGCGGCTGGCCGGGCGGGCGCCTGGGGCTGTGGTAGAGCCCCAGGTCTCGGCAGAAGGTGGAACTACAAACCCCAGAAGTCCGAGCGGAACCGGAAGTAAACCGTCATTTTGAACTCTCACCCGGCCTGCCTGCATCCTAGGTAGAGTCTCTGGGGGCGCTGGCTGGCCGGGCGGGCGCCTGGGGCTGTGGTAGAGCCCCAGGTCTCGGCAGAAGGTGGAACTACAAACCCCAGAAGTCCGAGCGGAACCGGAAGTAAACCGTCATTTTGAACTCTCACCCCGCCTGCCTGCATCCTAGGTAGAGTCTCTGGGGTGCGCGGGCTGGCCGGGCGGGCGCCTGGGGCTGTGGTAGAGCCCCAGGTCTCGGCAGAAGGTGGAACTACAAACCCCAGAAGTCCGAGCGGAACCGGAAGTAAACCGTCATTTTGAACTCTCACCCCGCCTGCCTGCATCCTAGGTAGAGTCTCTGGGGTGCGCGGCTGGCGGGCGGGCGCCTGGGGCTGTGGTAGAGCCCCAGGTCTCGGCAGAAGGTGGAACTACAAACCCCAGAAGTCCGAGCGGAACCGGAAGTAAACCGTCATTTTGAACTCTCACCCCGGCCTGCCTGCATCCTAGGTAGAGTCTCTGGGGTGCGCGGCTGGCCGGGCGGGCGCCTGGGGCTGTGGTAGAGCCCCAGGTCTCGGCAGAAGGTGGAACTACAAACCCCAGAAGTCCGAGCGGAACCGGAAGTAAACCGTCATTTTGAACTCTCACCCCGGCCTGCCTGCATCCTAGGTAGAGTCTCTGGGGTGCGCTGGCTGGCGGGCGGGCGCCTGGGGCTGTGGTAGAGCCCCAGGTCTCGGCAGAAGGTGGAACTACAAACCCCAGAAGTCCGAGCGGAACCGAAGTAAACCGTCATTTTGAACTCTCACCCCGGCCTGCCTGCATCCTAGGTAGAGTCTCTGGGGTGCGCGGCTGGCCGGGCGGGCGCCTGGGGCTGTGGTAGAGCCCCAGGTCTCGGCAGAAGGTGGAACTACAAAACCCCAGAAGTCCGAGCGGAACCGGAAGTAAACCGTCATTTTGAACTCTCACCCCGGCCTGCCTGCATCCTAGGTAGAGTCTCTGGGGTGCGGCTGGCCGGGGGCGGGCGCCTGGGGCTGTGGTAGAGCCCCAGGTCTCGGCAGAAGGTGGAACTACAAACCCCAGAAGTCCGAGCGGAACCGGAAGTAAACCGTCATTTTGAACTCTCACCCCGCCTGCCTGCATCCTAGGTAGAGTCTCTGGGGTGCGCGGCTGGTCGGGCGGGCGCCTGGGGCTGTGGTAGAGCCCCCAGGTCTCGGCAGAAGGTGGAACTACAAACCCCAGAAGTCCGAGAGGAACCGGAAGTAAACCGTCATTTTGAACTCTCACCCCGGCCTGCCTGCATCCTAGGTAGAGTCTCTGGGGTGCGCGGCTGGCCGGGCGGGCGCCTGGGGCTGTGGTAGAGCCCCAGGTCTCGGCAGAAGGTGGAACTACAAACCCCAGAAGTCCGAGCGGAACCGAAGTAAACCGTCATTTTGAACTCTCACCCCGCCTGCCTGCATCCTAGGTAGAGTCTCTGGGGTGCGCGGCTGGCCGGGCGGGCGCCTGGGGCTGTGGTAGAGCCCCAGGTCTCGGCAGAAGGTGGAACTACAAACCCCAGAAGTCCGAGCGGAACCGGAAGTAAACCGTCATTTTGAACTCTCACCCCGCCTGCCTGCATCCTAGGTAGAGTCTCTGGGGTGCGCGGGCTGGCGGGCGGGCGCCTGGGGCTGTGGTAGAGCCCCAGGTCTCGGCAGAAGGTGGAACTACAAACCCCAGAAGTCCGAGCGGAACCGGAAGTAAACCGTCATTTTGAACTCTCACCCCGCCTGCCTGCATCCTAGGTAGAGTCTCTGGGGTGCGCGGCTGGCCGGGCGGGCGCCTGGGGCTGTGGTAGAGCCCCAGGTCTCGGCAGAAGGTGGAACTACAAACCCCAGAAGTCCGAGAGGAACCGGAAGTAAACCGTCATTTTGAACTCTCACCCCGCCTGCCTGCATCCTAGGTAGAGTCTCTGGGGTGCGCGGCTGGCCGGGCGGGCGCCTGGGGCTGTGGTAGAGCCCCAGGTCTCGGCAGAAGGTGGAACTACAAACCCCAGAAGTCCGAGCGGAACCGGAAGTAAACCGTCATTTTGAACTCTCACCCCGCCTGCCTGCATCCTAGGTAGAGTCTCTGGGGTGCGCTGGCTGGCCGGGCGGGCGCCTGGGGCTGTGGTAGAGCCCCAGGTCTCGGCAGAAGGTGGAACTACAAACCCCCAGAAGTCCGAGCGGAACCGGAAGTAAACCGTCATTTTGAACTCTCACCCCGGCCTGCCTGCATCCTAGGTAGAGTCTCTGGGGTGCGCGGCTGGCCGGGCGGGCGCCTGGGGCTGTGGTAGAGCCCCAGGTCTCGGCAGAAGGTGGAACTACAAACCCCAGAAGTCCGAGCGGAACCGAAGTAAACCGTCATTTTGAACTCTCACCCGCCTGCCTGCATCCTAGGTAGAGTCTCTGGGGTGCGCTGGCTGGGGCGGGCGCCTGGGGCTGTGGTAGAGCCCCAGGTCTCGGCAGAAGGTGGAACTACAAACCCCAGAAGTCCGAGCGGAACCGGAAGTAAACCGTCATTTTGAACTCTCACCCCGGCCTGCCTGCATCCCAGGTAGAGTCTCTGGGGTGCGCGGCTGGCCGGGCGGGCGCCTGGGGCTGTGGTAGAGCCCCAGGTCTCGGCAGAAGGTGGAACTACAAACCCCAGAAGTCCGAGCGGAACCGGAAGTAAACCGTCATTTTGAACTCTCACCCCGCCTGCCTGCATCCCAGGTAGAGTCTCTGGGGTGCGCGGCTGGCGGGCGGGCGCCTGGGGCTGTGGTAGAGCCCCAGGTCTCGGCAGAAGGTGGAACTACAAACCCCAGAAGTCCGAGCGGAACCGGAAGTAAACCGTCATTTTGAACTCTCACCCCGGCCTGCCTGCATCCTAGGTAGAGTCTCTGGGGTGCGGCTGGCCGGGCGGGCGCCTGGGGCTGTGGTAGAGCCCCAGGTCTCGGCAGAAGGTGGAACTACAAACCCCAGAAGTCCGAGCGGAACCGGAAGTAAACCGTCATTTTGAACTCTCACCCCGCCTGCCTGCATCCTAGGTAGAGTCTCTGGGGTGCGCGGCTGGCCGGGCGGGCGCCTGGGGCTGTGGTAGAGCCCCAGGTCTCGGCAGAAGGTGGAACTACAAACCCCCAGAAGTCCGAGCGGAACCGGAAGTAAACCGTCATTTTGAACTCTCACCCCGGCCTGCCTGCATCCTAGGTAGAGTCTCTGGGGTGCGCTGGGCTGGCCGGGCGGGCGCCTGGGGCTGTGGTAGAGCCCCAGGTCTCGGCAGAAGGTGGAACTACAAACCCCAGAAGTCCGAGCGGAACCGAAGTAAACCGTCATTTTGAACTCTCACCCCGGCCTGCCTGCATCCTAGGTAGAGTCTCTGGGGTGCCGGCTGGCTGGGCGGGCGGCACGCGCCGCTTATTATTACTAAAACTAGGAAATTCAACACCAAGGGTAGGTAATACCCTCAAGAAAAAAGAAACAGTACACTAGAGGAATCTATCCCTGAACACCGCAACACCATGGGAAAACAACGCAGATCCCCAGCTCGAAGAACAGATGAAGGAATTGACCGTGAAGAATCAAAAAGAATACAGATATGCATGATCACTCTGACAATGAAATTAGAGAGGAAATTGGTAGGATGTTTAAGGAGCTCAACGAAAAAAATTGAGCAGATGTCCAATAAAATACAGGAGAACATAAACGAAGCAGTCGAAAGGGGCAGTCAATAAACTACGGAGGAAATGAGAGCAGAAATGAGAACCATGCAAAGAGAAATATCATCACTTAAAAACTCAGTAGATGAAATGAAAAACACAATCGGGGCTCTCAACAGTAGGATGACAGCAGCGGAAGAGAGAATCAGTGAGACTGAAGATGAGCTGCAGAAAGCACTCAGAGAACTACATAAGATGGAAAAAGATCGGAAAATGGATCAGCAACGGAACAGAGAACAATGGGATGAAGCCAGGCGGAACAACATAAGAATCATCGGAGTCCCAGAGGGACAGGAAAGTAACCCCAAGGAAATTAAAACAGTTAAAAAACATCCTGGCTGAAAAGTTCCCCGAGTTAAAGGATGAAGGCATCCAGATCCAAGAAGCCCGACGCATACCAGCAAGAAGAGACCCCAATAGAAAGACCCCAAGACACATCCTAGTCAAAGTAATGGATGCCATAGACAGAGACAGAATTCTTCAGGCAGCAAGATCAAAGAAGGAAATTGTGTACAAAGGAGCATCCATTCGACTTTCAGCAGACTTCTCAGAAGACACCCTCCAAGCCCGAAGGCAGTGGTGGGATATAGTAAAAAAACTTAATGAAATGAACGCCCTCAGCAAGAATTCTTTATCCAGCTAAACTCTCACTCAGATTTGAAGGACAGATATACAACTTCTTGGATAAACAACAGCTTAGGAACTTTGTAAAATCAAAACCAGCCTTAAAAGAAGGACTGAATGATCTACTATAAGACGAAACATAACCCAAAAAGAACAACCAACCTATACAGAGAGATGGCACAAAAATCCCATGACAATAATATCTCTCAATGTCAACGGTCTAAATGCACCAGTTAAGAGACACAGAGTGGCAAAATGGATCACAAAATTGAATCCGACATTCTGCTGCCTTCAAGAAACACACCTGAACAATCGGAGCAAAGACAGGCTCAAAATAAAAGGCTGGAAAACAATCCTTCACTCAAACAACCCATCCAAAAAGGCTGGGGTAGCCATACTGGTATCTGACCAATACTTGTTCTTTAATAAAATTTTTTTATCCATTTTCACTTAGTGTTAAAAATTCAGGAAATATTAGTCAGCTTATGGTCCTAGAATTAATGAAATTGGATTATTATTAATGATATTGAATATTATATAAATTATATAAATAGATTCCTGTCCCATTAGCCGTAATATATTTACTCTATTCAAAAAAAGTTTAGTTAAATATTGATTTATTGAAGATTACCTGTTAGGAGTTAAGTTTTGCAATCACCAATTTTAAAATATGGGGTGTGAGAGTTTATGATCATTTATTTTCCCCAAGTATTTTTGAATCTATTTTATTTTCTTAAAATCATTTCTATAGTTAATATATTTTCAGATCAGTGTGAATTAATTTATTTTAAGGTCTTGAGAAATAGGAAAGGCACTTGCTTTGCACATGGCCAACCTAGGTTTAATCCTAGGCTCCACGTAGAGTCCTCCAAATAATTTCAGGAATGATCCATGAGCATAGATTTCAAGAGTAAGCCCTCAACATCACCAGGTGTAGGCCCCCAAAAAAAAAAATAAATAGAAGTATATTTGAGGTGCAATTTAAGTGATTATTACATATCTAAGTTTTAATTTACATATAACAGTGTGTGATGTTTGTTCATAATGCCGTTGAACATGGTAGAAGTCTATATTTGCTTGTAATTATAAAAAATTAGTTTCTAGCATTTCATAACTTTGCTTTTGAATTAAAGTAATCATGTAAAATAACTTTTCATCAAGTAAACCTATTCATAAAGCGAGTCTTCAGATCCCAGTGCCCAAAAATTTCTAGTAATCAGAGAATTCTCATCTGGCATTGTGCCTGTGTGTATTATCCTTTCCAAGCCTTGACCAGTCTATTTGTCTTATGATCTGTGACAACTGACAATGTGAAAACACATTGCTCACAGTCGTTATCTTTTTCAAGTTCAACTTTTATTTGGTAACAAGGTATTTTATGTTTCCAGTGTGATGGGATATAATTACCTGTATTAATATAAAAGTAAATCAGCAGCATAAACCCTGTCTCTTTTTTTCCTTCTCTCAGCCTAAGTATTCATTTCAAGATAGCTGGCAAACTTACTACCTGTAAACTTTGTGTCTTAAATAATATTTTCACTCTATTTGTGGATTTTTAAGTTATAACTTAATTAACAGCAAAAATGTTAAGCAAGAAAGTCTTGGTTTTCTCCTGTGTTATTACTTTGATTATTGCTCCATGATTTGTGTGTGTATTGGGTGGGTGGGCGGAGGTGGGGAATTTGTATGTTTCTAACATGTTACTGCTCTGATTCTGATATTTCTTTATAAATAAACGTCATAGTTAAAAAAAT
>JAJIBD010027035.1:0-33911 GCA_021461705.1 Cryptotis parvus
CATTTTGAACTCTCACCCCAGCCTGCCTGCAACTCAGGTGAAGTCTCTGGGGTGCGCTGGCTGGCCGGCGGGCACCTGGGGCTGTGGTAGAGCCCAGGTCTCGGCAGAGGTGGAACCACAACACCCAGAAGTCCGAGCGGGAACCGGAGTAAACCTTCATTTTGAACTCTCACCCCAGCCTGCCTGCAACTCAGGGAGAGTCTCTGGGCTGCGGGCTGGCGGGGCGGGCACCTGGGGCTGTGGTAGAGCCCCAGGTCTCGGCAGAAGGTGGAACTACAACCCCAGAAGTCAGCGGAACGGAGCAAACCTTCATTTTGAACTCTCACGGCCTGCCTGCAACTCAGGTAGAGTCTCTGGGGTCTGGCGGCTGGCGAGCGGGGCACCTGGGGCTGTGGTAGAGCCCCAGGTCTCGGCAGAAGGTGGAACTACAACCCCCAGAAGTCCAGGGGGGACCGGAAGTAAACCGTCATTTTGAACTCTCACCCCGGCCTGCCTGCAACTCAGGTAGAGTCTCTGGGGCCGGCTGGCTGGCGGGACCTGGGGCTGTGGTAGGGCCCCAGGTCTCGGCAGAAGGTGGAACTACAACCCCAGAAGTCCGAGCGGAACGGAAGTAAACCGTCATTTTGAACTCTCACCCCAGCCTGCCTGCTCAGGTAGAGTCTCTGGGGTGTCGCGGCCTGGCGGGGCACCTGGGGCTGTGGTAGAGCCCCAGGTCTCGGCAAAGGTGGAACTACAAACCCAGAAGTCCGAAGCGGAACCGGAGTAAACCCTTCATTTTGAACTCTCACCCCCGCCTGCCTGCAACTCAGGTAGGAGTCTCTGGGTGCGCTGGCAGGGACGGGCACCTGGGGCTGTGGTAGAGCCCCAGGTCTCCGCAGAAGGTGGAACTACAACACCCAGAAGTCCGAGAGGAACCGGAGTAAACCTTCATTTTGAACTCTCACCCCAGCCTGCCTGCAACTCAGGTAGAGTCTCACGGGGTGCGCGGCTGGCTTGGGCGGGCACCTGGGGCTGTGGTAGAGCCCCAGGTCCCGGCAGAAGGTGGAACTACAACCCAGAAGTCGAACGGAACCGGAAGTAAACCGTCATTTTTGAACTCTCACCCCAGCCTGCCTGCAACTCAGGTAGGAGTCTCTGGGTGCGCGGCTGGCAGGCGGGCACCTGGGAGCTGTGGTAGAGCCCCAGGTCTCGGCTGAAGGTGGAACTACAACCCCAGAAGTCCGAGCGGAACCAGGAAGTAAACCGTCATTTTGAACTCTCACCCCGGCCTGCCTGCAACTCAGGTAGAGTCTCTTGGGGTGTGCGGCTGGCCGGGCGGGCACCTGGGGCTGTGGTAGAGCCCCAGGTCTCGGCAGAAGGTGGAACTACAACCCCCAGAAGTCCGAGCGGAACCGGAGTAAACCGCCATTTTGAACTCTCACCCCAGCCTGCCTGCAACTCAGGTAGAGTCTCTGGGGTGCGGCGCTGGCCCGAGGCGGGCACCTGGGGCTGTGGTGAGCCCCAGGTCTCGGCAGAAGGTGGAACTACAACACCCAGAAGTCGAGGCGGAACCGGAAGTAAACCTTCATTTTTGAACTCTCACCCCAGCCTGCCTGCAACTCAGGTAAGAGTCTCTGGGGTGCGCGGCTGGCGGGCGGGCACCTGGGGCTGTGGTAGAGCCCAGGTCTCCGCAGAAGGTGGAACTACAACCCAGAAGTCGGCGAGCGAACGAGAAGTAAACCTTCATTTTGAACTCTCACCCCAGCCTGCCTGCAACTCAGGTAGAGTCTCTGGGGTGCGCGGCTGGCCGGGCGGGCACCTGGGGCTGTGGTAGAGCCCCTGGTCTCGGCAAGAAGGTGGAACTACAACCCCAGAAGTCCGAGCGGAACCGAGTAAACCGTCATTTTGAACTCACCCGGCCTGCCTGCAACTCAGGTAGGAGTCTCTGGGAGGCGCGGCTAAGGGGCGGGCACCTGGGGCTGTGGTAGAGCCCCAGGTCTCGGCAGGAAGGTGGAACTACCACCCCTTAGAAGTCAGCGGAACCGGAAGTAAACCGTCATTTTGAACTCTCACCGGCCTGCAGCTCAGGTAGAGTCTCTGGGGTGTGCGGCTGGCAGGCGGGCACCTGGGGCTGTGGTAGAGCCCCAGGTCTCGGCAGAAGGTGGAACTACAACCAGAAGTCCGCGCGGAACCGGAGAGTAAACCGTCATTTTTGAACTCTCACCCCAGCCTGCCTGCAGCTCAGGTAGAGTCTCTGCGGTGTGCGGCTGGCCCAGGAGGCGGGCACCTGGGGCTGTGGTAGAGCCCCCAGGTCTCGGCAGAAGGTGGAACTACAACACCCAGAAGTCCGAGCGGAACCGGAGTAAACCGTCATTTTGAACTCTCACCCCAGCCTGCCTGCAACTCAGGTAGGAGTCTCTGGGGTGTTGCGGCTCGCGGCGGGCACCTGGGGCTGTGGTAGAGCCCCAGGTCCCGGCAGAAGGTGGAACTACAGCACCCAGAAGTCCAGCGGAACCGGGAAGTAAACCTTCATTTTGGAACTCTCACCCCAGCCTGCCTGCAACTCAGGTAGGAGTCTCTGGGTGCTTGGCCGTGGCGGGCACCTGGGGCTGTGGTAGAGCCCCAGGTCTCCGCAGAAGGTGGAACTACAACACCCAGAAGTCCGAGCGGAACCGGGAAGTAAACCGTCATTTTGAACTCTCACCCCGGCCTGCCTGCAACTCAGGTAGAGTCTCTGGGGTGCGCGGCTGGCCGGGGCGGGCCCCTGGGGCTGTGGTAGAGCCCCAGGTCGGCAGAAAGGTGGAACTACAACCCCCAGAAGTCCGAGGCGGAACCGGAGTAAACCGTCATTTTGAACTCTCACCCCGGCCTGCCTGCAACTCAGGTAGAGTCTCTGGGTGTGCGGCTAGCGGGGCGGGCACCTGGGGCTGTGGTAGAGCCCCCAGGTCTCGGCAGAAGGTGGAACTACAACCCCAGAAGTCCCAGCGGAACCGGAAGTGAACCGTCATTTTGAACTCTCACCCCAGCCTGCCTGCAACTCAGGTAGAGTCTCTGGGGTGTCCCGGCCTGGCGGGCGGGCACCTGGGGCTGTGGTAGAGCCCCAGGTCTCGGCAGAAGGTGGAACTACAACCCCAGAAGTCCGAGCGGAACCGGAAGTAAACCTTCATTTTGAACTCTCACACCCAGCCTGCCTGCAACTCAGGTAGGAGTCTCCCGGGTGTGCGGCTGGCGAGGCGGGCACCTGGGGCAGTGGTAGAGCCCCAGGTCTCGGCAGAAGGTGGAACTACAACACCCAGAAGTCCGAGCGGAACCGGAGTAAACCTTCATTTTTGAACTCTCACCCCAGCCTGCCTGCAACTCCAGGTAGAGTCTCTGGGGTCTCGTGGCTGGCCCGAGGCGGGCACCTGGGGCTGTGGTAGAGCCCCAAGGTCTCGGCAGAAAGGTGGAACTACAACACCCAGAAGTCCGAGCGGAACCGAAAGTAAACCGTCATTTTGAACTCTCACCGGCCTGCCTGCAACTCAGGTAGAGTCTCTGGGGTTGTGGCTAGCGGGGCGGGCACCTGGGGCTGTGGTAGAGCCCCAGGTCTCGGCAGAAAGGTGGAACTACAACCCCAGAAGTCCAGCGGAACCGGGAGTAAACCGTCATTTTGAACTCTCTCACCGGCCTGCCTGCAACTCAGGTAGAGTCTCTGGGGTGTGCTGGGTACGGCCGCGGGCACCTGGGGCTGTGGTAGAGCCCAGGTCTCGGCAGAGGTGGAACTACAACCCCAGAAGTCGAGCGGAACCGGAGTAAACCGCCATTTTTGAACTCTCACCCCAGCCTGCCTGCAACTCAGGTAGAGTCTCTGGGAGTGCTTGGCTCTCGGGGCGGGCACCTGGGGCTGTGGTAGAGCCCCCAGGTCTCGGCAGAAAGGTGGAACTACAACACCCAGAAGTCCAGCGGAACCGGGAAGTAAACCTTCATTTTGAACTCTCACCCGGCCTGCCCGCAACTCCAGGTAGGGAGTCTCTGGGAGTGCGCGGCTGGCGGGCGGGCACCTGGGGCTGTGGTAGAGCCCCAGGTCTCGGCAGAAGGTGGAACTACAACACCCAGAAGTCGAGCGGAACCGGGAAGTAAACCTTCATTTTGAACTCTCACCCCGGCCTGCCTGCAGCTCAGGTAGAGTCTCTGGGGTGTCGCGGCTGGGGCGGGCACCTGGGGCTGTGGTAGAGCCCCAGGTCTCGGCAGAAGGTGGAACCACAACACCCAGAAGTCCGAGCGGAACCGGGAAGTAAACCTTCATTTTGAACTCTCACCCCGGCCTGCCTGCAACTCAGGTAGAGTCTCTGGGGTCTTGTGCTGGCCGGAGGGCGGGCACCTGGGGCTGTGGTAGAGCCCCCAGGTCTCGGCAGAAGGTGGAACTACAACCCCCAGAAGTCCGAGCGGAACCGGAAGTAAACCTTCATTTTGAACTCTCACCCCGGCCTGCCTGCAACTCAGGTAGAGTCTCTGGGGTGCTGCGGCTGGCGGGCGGGCACCTGGGGCTGTGGTAGAGCCCCAGGTCTCGGCAGAAGGTGGGAACTACAACACCCAGAAGTCGAGCGGAACCGGAGTAAACCTTCATTTTGAACTCTCCCCCGCCCGCCTGCAACTCAGGTAGAGTCTCTGGGGTGCTGGGCTGGCTGAGGCGGGCACCTGGGGCTGTGGTAGAGCCCCAGGTCTCGGCAGAAGGTGGAACTACAACCCCAGAAGTCCGAGCGGAACCGGAAGTAAACCTTCATTTTGAACTCTCACCCCAGCCTGCCTGCAACTCAGGTAGAGTCTCTGGGGTGCGCGGCTGGCAGGCGGCGGGCACCTGGGGCTGTGGTAGAGCCCCAGGTCTCGGCAGAAGGTGGAACTACAACCCCAGAAGTCCGAGCGGAACCGAGAGTAAACCGTCATTTTGAACTCTCACCCCGGCCTGCCTGCAACTCAGGTAGAGTCTCTGGGGTGCCTCGGCTAGCCGAGGCGGGCACCTGGGGCTGTGGTAGAGCCCAGGTCTCGCAGAAGGTGGAACTACAACCCCCAGAAGTCCGGGCGGAACGGAAGTAAACCGTCATTTTGAACTCTCACCCCCTGCCTGCAACTCAGGTGGAGTCTCTGGGGGTGCGGCTGGCTTGCAGGCGGGCACCTGGGGCTGTGGTAGAGCCCCAGGTCTCGGCAGAAGGTGGAACTACAACACCCAGAAGTCCGAGCGGAACCGGAAGTAAACCTTCATTTTTGAACTCTCACCCCAGCCTGCCTGCAACTCAGGTAGGAGTCTCTGGGGTCTGCTGGCTGGCGGGCGGGCACCTGGGGCTGTGGTAGAGCCCCAGGTCTCGGCAGAAGGTGGAACACAACACCCAGAAGTCCAGCGGAACGGAAGTAAACCGTCATTTTGAACTCTCACCCCAGCCTGCCTGCAACTCAGGTAGAGCTCTCTGGGGTCTTCGGCTGGCGGGCGGGCACCTGGGGCTGTGGTAGAGCCCCAGGTCTCGGCAGAAGGTGGAACCACAACCCCAGAAGTCCGAGGCGGAACCGGAGTAAACCGTCATTTTGAACTCTCACCCCGGCCTGCCTGCAGCTCAGGTAGGAGTCTCTGGGGTGCGTGGCTGGCAGGCGGGCACCTGGGGCTGTGGTAGAGCCCCAGGTCTCGGCAGAAGGTGGAACTACAACCCCAGAAGTCCGAGCGGAACGGAAGTAAACCGTCATTTTTGAACTCTCACCCCAGCCTGCCTGCAACTCAGGTAGGAGTCTCCTGGGGTGTGCGGCTGGCAGGCGGGCACCTGGGGCTGTGGTAGAGCCCCAGGTCTCGGCAGAAGGTGGAACTACAACACCCAAGTCCGAGCGGAACCGGAGTAAACCTTCATTTTGAACTCTCACCCCAGCCTGCCTGCAACTCAGGTAGAGTCTCTGGGGTGCGCTGGCTGGGCGGGCACCTGGGGCTGTGGTAGAGCCCCAGGTCTCGGCAGAAGGTGGAACTACAGCCCCAGAAGTCGAGGCGGAACCGGGAAGTAAACCGCCATTTTGAACTCACCCAGCCTGCCTGCACCTCAGGTAGAGTCTCTGCGGGTGCGTGCTGGCGGAGGCGGGCACCTGGGGCTGTGGTAGAGCCCCAGGTCTCGGCAGAAGGTGGAACACACCCCAGAAGTCCGAGCGGAACCGGAAGTAAACCGTCATTTTTGAACTCTCACCCCAGCCTGCCTGCAACTCAGGTAGAGTCTCTGGGGTGTGCGGCTGGCGGGCGGGCACCTGGGGCTGTGGTAGAGCCCCAGGTCTCGGCAGAAGGTGGAACTACAACACCCAGAAGTCCGAGCGGAACAGAAGTAAACCGTCATTTTGAACTCTCACCCCAGCCTGCCTGCAACTCCAGGTAGAGTCTCTGGGGTCTAGCTGGCTGGCGGGGCACCTGGGGCTGTGGTAGAGCCCCAGGTCTCGGCAGAAGGTGGAACTACAACACCCAGAAGTCCGAGCGGAACAGGAGTAAACCTTCATTTTGAACTCTCACCAGCCTGCCTGCAACTCAGGTAGAGTCTCTGGGGTCTTGTGGCTGGAGGCGGGGCACCTGGGGCTGTGGTAGAGCCCCAGGTCTCGGCAGAAGGTGGAACTACAACACCCAGAAGTCCGAGAGGAACCGAAGTAAACCGTCATTTTGAACTCTCACCCCGGCCTGCCTGCAACTCAGGTAGAGTCTCTGGGGTGCTGCGGCTGGCCAGGCGGGCACCTGGGGCTGTGGTAGAGCCCCAGGTCTCGGCAGAAGGTGGAACTACAACACCCAGAAGTCCGAGCGGAACCGAGTAAACCTTCATTTTGAACTCTCACCCCAGCCTGCCTGCAACTCAGGTAGAGTCTCTGGGGTCAATGCGGCTGGCCGGGCGGGCACCTGGGGCTGTGGTAGAGCCCCAGGTCTCGGCAGAAGGTGGAACTACAACACCCAGAAGTCCGAGCGGAACCGGAAGTAAACCTTCATTTTGAACTCTCACCCCAGCCTGCCTGCAACTCAGGTAGAGTCTCTGGGGTCTTGTGGCTGGGGCGGGCACCTGGGGCTGTGGTAGAGCCCCAGGTCTCGGCAGAAGGTGGAACTACAACACCCAGAAGTCCGAGCGGAACCGGAAGTAAACCTTCATTTTGAACTCTCACCCCAGCCTGCCTGCAACTCAGGTAGAGTCTCTGGGGTCTGCGGCTGGCAGGCGGGCACCTGGGGCTGTGGTAGAGCCCCAGGTCTCGGCAGAAGGTGGAACTACAACACCCAGAAGTCCGAAGAACGGAAGTAAACCTTCATTTTGAACTCTCACCCCGGCCTGCCTGCAACCCAGGTAGAGTCTCTGGGGGTGTGCGGCTGGCGGGCGGGCACCTGGGGCTGTGGTAGAGCCCCAGGTCTCGGCAGAAGGTGGGAACTACAACACCCAGAAGTCGAGCGGAACCGGAGTAAACCGTCATTTTGAACTCTCACCCCAGCCTGCCTGCAACTCAGGTAGAGTCTCTGGGGTCTTGGCTGGCGGGGCGGGCACCTGGGGCTGTGGTAGAGCCCAGGTCTCGGCAGAAGGTGGAACTACAACACCGAGAAGTCCGAGCGGAACCGAAGTAAACCTTCATTTTGAACTCTCACCCCAGCCTGCCTGCAACTCAGGTAGAGTTCTGGGGTGCCCGGGCTGGCCGGGCGGGCACCTGGGGCTGTGGTAGAGCCCCAGGTCTCGGCAGAAGGTGGAACTACACACCCAGAGTCCAGAGGAACCGGAAGTAAACCTTCATTTTGAACTCTCACCCCAGCCTGCCTGCAACTCAGGTAGAGTCTCTGGGGTCTTGGGCTGGCGGGCGGCCGACGCTTGCCGCTTATTATTACTAAAACTAGGAAATTCAACACCAAGGGTAGGTAATACCCTCAAGAAAAAGAAACAGTACACTAGAGGAATCTATCCCTGAACACCTCAACACCATGGGAAAACAACGCAGATCCCCAGCTCGAAGAACAGATGAAGGAATTGACCGTGAAGAATCAAAAAGAATACAGATATGCATGATCACTCTGACAATGAAATTAGAGAGGAAATTGGTAGGATGTTTAAGGAGCTCAACGAAAAAATTGAGCAGATGTCCAATAAAATACAGGAGAACATAAACGAAGCGAGTCGAAAAGGGCAGTCAATAAACTACGGGAGGAAATGAGAGCAGAAATGAGGAACCATGCAAAGAGAAATATCATCACTTAAAAACTCAGTAGATGAAATGAAAAACACAATCGGGGCTCTCAACAGTAGGATGACAGCAGCGGAAGAGAGAATCAGTGAGACTGAAGATGAGCTGCAGAAAGCACTCAGAGAACTACATAAGATGGAAAAGATCGGAAAATGGATCAGCAACGGAACAGAGAACAATGGGATGAAGCCAGGCGGAACAACATAAGAATTATCGGAGTCCCAGAGGGACGGGAAAGTAACCCCAAGGAAATTAAAACAGTTAAAAACATCCTGGCTGAAAAGTTCCCGAGTTAAAGGATGAAGGCATCCAGATCCAAGAAGCCCGGCGCATACCAGCAAGAAGAGACCCCAATAGAAAGACCCCAAGACACATCCTAGTCAAAGTAATGGATGCCATAGACAGAGACAGAATTCTTCAGGCAGCAAAGATCAAAAGAAGGAAATTGTGTACAAAGGAGCATCCATTCGACTTTCAGCAGACTCTCTCAGAAGACACCCTACAAGCCCGAAGGCAGTGGTGGGATATAGTAAAAAACTTAATGAAATGAACGCCTCAGCAAGAATTCTTTATCCAGCTAAACTCTCACTCAGATTTGAAGGACAGATATACAACTTCTTGGATAAACAACAGCTTAGGAACTTTGTAAAATCAAAACCAACCTTAAAAGAAGGGACTGAATGATCTACTATAAGACGAAACATAACCCAAAAGAACAACCAACCTATACAGAGAGATGGCACAAAATCCCATGACAATAATATCTCTCAATGTCAACGGTCTAAATGCACCAGTTAAGAGACACAGAGTGGCAAAATGGATCACAAAATTGAATCCGACATTCTGCTGCCTTCAAGAAACACACCTGAACAATCGGAGCAAAGACAGGCTCAAAATAAAAGGCTGGAAAACAATCCTTCACTCAAACAACCCATCCAAAAAGGCTGGGGTAGCCATACTGGTATCTGACCAATACTTGTTCTTTAATAAAATTTTTTTATCCATTTTCACTAGTGTTAAAAAATTCAGGAAATATTAGTCAGCTTATGGTCCTAGAATTAATGAAATTGGATTATTATTAATGATATTGAATATTATATAATTATATAAACAGATTCCTGTCCCATTAGCCTAATATATTTACTCTATTCAAAATAAGTTTAGTTAAATATTGATTTATTGAAGATTACCTGTTAGGAGTTAAGTTTTGCAATCACCAATTTTAAAATATGGGGTTGTGAGAGTTTATGATCATTTATTTTCCCCAAGTATTTTTGAATCTATTTTATTTTCTTAAAATCATTTCTATAGTTAATATATTTTCAGATCAGTGTGAATTAATTTATTTTAAGGTCTTGAGAAAAAATGCGTAGGAAAGGCACTTGCTTTGCACATGGCCAACCTAGGTTTAATCCTAGGCTCCACGTAGAGTCCTCCAAATAATTTCAGGAATGATCCATGAGCATAGATTTCAAAGTAAGCCCTCAACATCACCAGGTGTAGGCCCCCACAAAAAAAAAAATAAATAGAAGATATTTGAGGTGCAATTTAAGTGATTATTACATATCTAAGTTTTAATTTACATATAACAGTGTGTGATGTTTGTTCATAATGCCGTTGAACATGGTAGAAGTCTCTATTTGCTTGTAACTATAAAAATTAGTTTCTAGCATTTCATAACTTTGCTTTTGAATTAAAGTAATCATGTAAAATAACTTTTCATCAAGTAAACCTATTCATAAAGCGAGTCTTCAGATCCCAGTGCCCAAAAATTGCTAGTAATCAGAGAATTCTCATCTGGCATTGTGCCTGTGTGTATTATCCTTTCCAAGCCTTCACCAGTCTATTTGTCTTATGATCTGTGACAACTGACAATGTGAAAACACATTGCTCACAGTCGTTATCTTTTTTCAAGTTCAACTTTTATTTGGTAACAAGGTATTTTATGTTTCCAGTGTGATGGGATATAATTACCTGTATTAATATAAAAGTAAATCAAAGCATAAACTCTGTCTCTTTTTTCCTTCTCAGCCTAAGTATTCATTTCAAGATAGCTGGCAAACTTACTACCTGTAAACTTTGTGTCTTAAATAATATCTTCACTCTATTTGTGGATTTTTTAGGTTATAACTTAATTAACAACAAAAATGTTAAGCAAGAAAGTCTTGGTTTTCTCCTGTGTTATTACTTTGATTATTGCTCCATGATGTGTGTGTATTGGGGTGGGTGGGCGGAGTGTGGGGGAATTTGTATGTTTCCTAACATGTTACTGCTCTGATTCTGATATTTCTTTATAAATAAACGTCATAGTTCAAAAAAAATAAATAAATAAAATAAAACAGAAAAAAAAGAAAAAAAATTCAAGAAAATACTGCTGAATGTTAAAAAATAAAAAAGATATAGAGTATACAATAATATATATGCAATAATCTTGACATGACAGAAACTAGAGACTAGCCAGGATAAGAGAACTGTGAAAAGAAAATGGAACACTGTGCTAACAATTGTCGGGGGTACTAATACCAACCTAGAACTGAGCATTAAATACAGGCAAAAAGATGCACATGACAACCCTTTAATGTATGTCCTGTAATCCATAGTCTGAAGGGAAGGAAGAGAGAGAGAGAGAGAGAGAGAGAGAGAGAGAGAGAGAGAGAGAGAGAGAGAGAGAAAGAAAGAACCTGCCATGGAGGCGGGCTGGGGGAAGGGGAGGGAACTGGGGACATTGGTGGTGGGAGATGGGCACTAGTGGAGGGATGGATGCTGGAACACTGTATGACCAAAACCCAAATATGAACTTTTTAATTGTATATCTTTGTAATTGTATATCTCACAGTGGTATAATAAAATACTTTAAAAAAAAAAAAAAAAAACCAGGAATAGAGGAGCCGGAGAGATAGCAGAGCGGGTAGGGTGTTTGCCTTGCATGCGGCTGACCGGGTTTGATCCCCGGCATCCCATATGGTCCACTGAGCACCGCCAGGAGTAATTCCTGAGCAAAGAGCCAGGAGTAAACCCTGATCATTGCCGGACGTGACCCAAAAAAGCAAACAAACAAACAAACCAGAAAAAGAATAACCATACGACACAGGGATAGCATTTCTTGGCATCTATCCCCAAAATTCAAAAAACACTAATTTTGAAAGGGTATAAGCACACCTATATTCATCACTGTACTATATTCATTACTGTACAATAGTCAAAATATGGAAACCCAAACACCCAACTACAGACAATCAAGAAATTGTAGTATAATACACAATGGAATAAGAACAAAATCATGCAATTTTCAGTAATATGCATGAAACTAGAGTATACCTTGCTGAGTAAAATCAGTCAGAAGAAAAGATAGATACAGAATGATCTCTCTTATATGTGGGACCTAAAGATACACAGCAAGGTAGCAACGAAGGTCCAAAGGCAACATAATAGGATAACTGATCTAAACAACTGAATTGGGTAGGGTATGGAAAAGAGGAGTTTTATGGTCCTTAGGAGCAGGAGGGGGTACATAGGTGATGTGTGTGATGGTAGAATTATGTGCAGAAGAAACCGTGATTAATAATGCTATAAACCATAAATTTCAATTAATTTTTAATTGTGCCTAAAAATAAATCAAATACCAGGGATCCAGACTCCACAGCTTGTCAGGAGCTCCACCCAGCAGAAAAGCTGATTTTTCCCCATCTCGCGCAATTCATCATTTCATGCATAAGATGACAGGCGACTACAAGAATATCCCACCCACATGGCAGAGCCTGGCAAGCTACCCGCATCGTATTTGATATGCCAAAAAGTAACAATTATAGACCTCATTCCCATGACCTGAAGGAATGGTTTGAGGCTCTTCATCTTCCTGGAACGAGCAATTGCCCTTGGGCTACACTAGCATGTGACAGGATATATGAAGATATTACTGGTGCCTGGTCGAGCAAATTGATGAACAACGGGAAGACACGTGATACAAGTGATACCAGGGATCCAGCTTAAAAAAAGAGGTGAAAGATCAACACAAACTAAAAGTCACCACTGAAAGAAATAGAAGACATAAGGAAATAGATAATAGATCAGGAGAATTTGTATTGTCAAAATGAGCATTCTTCCTAAAGCACCATTCAAGGCAGACACTATAAAAATACCCATGATTTTCTTTAGAAATAGACCAAATGCTATTAAAAATTATAGTATCAAAACTTCCCAAATAGCCAAAGAAATTCAAGGAAAAATGATGTGAAACTTTTCTTTCCCCAACTTTAATTTTCACTAGAAAGCTATAGTATGGAGATGAGAATCAAGATGGACTCTTAGAACAATGGAATGGAATTGAGAACCTTGAGCCAAAGTCTTAAAAGCCAGAGTCTCAGGTCAGCTAATCTTTGACAAAGAATCTAAGTGTGAATGGGAGCAAGGAAAGTCTCTTAAAAAATAGAGAAACTGGTCAGCCATATGTTTCAACAATGAACTATCTCATATTTTACACAAGTCAATGCAAAATGGATTTCAAAATAAAACTAAAATCAATTATACTCAGGAAAACAGGCAGAGAACACTTCATAAAACTGAAAATAGTAGCATATTCAATGACACTACACTTGGTCAAGCAAACAGAAGCAAAGATAAACAAATGGGGCTAGATCAAATTAAGAGGCTTCTTCACCACAAAAGAAATGAATATAATAAAAATACATTCCATAGATTGGGAGAAAGTATTTGTCCATTACTCATCTGACAAAGGGTAAGTATCCAAGAGATGAAAACTTGACAGGAATATAACCCCATCAAACGAGAAGTAGAGGTGAACTGAAGCTTCCTTAAAGAAGACACACATATGGTCGACAAGTATATGATAAAAAAAAGGTTCTCTCCATCATTTATCATGGAAATGCAAATAAAACAATGAGAAATCACCTATATCAGTCAGATTGATACACAAAAAGAACAGAAATGATCAGTGCTGGTGTGAATGTAAAAAAACGGACCCTCATCCACAACTGACAAGAATGTCAACTGGTCCAAACTCTTTGGAAAAGTCTGGACATGCCTCAAAAAAAAAAAACCCTAAGAAAAATCTTCCATATGACCTAGCAATTCTACTTTTTGGCATATACACAAAGAGACACCCCAAACTTTTTTTAAGACAAAAACATCTGTACCCTATGTTTACTGCAGGACCATTCACAAAAGTCAAGATCTGAAAATAATCCACACGCCCAACAAAACATGACTGGATAGAGAAATTGTATTTTATATATATCACGATCACGATCTTCCCGTTGATCATCTATTTGCTAGAGCGGGCACCAGTAATATCTCCATATGTCCTGTCTCATGCCAGTAGAGCCAGGGGCATCGGCTTGCAATATAATATGCACAACTATATACAATTTAGTTATAATAGTACACAGCAATAAGATGAAATCATGCAATTTGCCCAACAAAACATGACTGGATATACAAATTGTATTATATATAAACAATATAATATGCACAACTATATATAACTTAGTTATAATAGTACATATATCATAGCAATAAGATGAAATCATGCAATTTTCTTCCACATGGGCAGAACTAAAGTATAAATTCTCAGTGATATCAATCAGAGAGAGAAAGATACAGAATGGTGGTCTCTCTGATATAAAGAACATGGGTGTAACTAAGGTATAATTCTCAGTGATGTCAGTCAGGAGAGGGCTAGATATAGTCTCTCTGATATAAATATAGTTCAAAGTGCTACAGTATATATTTTTTACTCACAGAACTCTGGATTTAACCCCTCATACTGCAACATGTGATGCATGGGATCAAACTGGAATTCCATCAAGGAAAGGTATGGTTTCCAGCTCTTGGGCTATCTCCTTGGTCTCAGGTACATTTAATTTGTTAACATGTCTGCACTTAGCGTTAAGTTGTAATGCATTCAATATGAAATTCATTCAACTTACCTCACAATCAGGGCACATAATTGAACTATATTCTTCAGTTACTAACAAGCAGAGTTCACATAAAGCATGTCCACACTGAAGTTCATGGTGGTGACCTATTTAAAAAAATTCTAATGTGAATCAAATTTTCCAGTTTGTTAATACAAAATGTGAAGTACTAAACAGAGGGGAACTATCAAGTTTTATTATGAATAGACGAGTTATTAATCAAAATTCAAGAGAGATTACATTAAGTCAGAATGGGGAATGAAAATCGAGAAACTATGTAGTTATATATCAACTAGCTAGATTTTTAGCCAGACTGAGACAATTACCTGTTAACTATACTTTGAAACTGTGCTTATGATAGAAAGTTCTGTAACATGCTTAATTTTTGTAAGTACCCGTGTTGTATTTAATATGCCAAAAACCAGTAACAATTATAGACCTCATTCCCATGACCTGAACAAATGGTTTGAGGTTCTTCGAGTTCCTGGAGCGAGCAGATGCCCTCGGACTACACTAGCATGCAACAGGACGACAGGATGTAAGGAGATGTTACTAGTGCCCGCTCAAGCAAACTGATGAACAACGGGAAGACAAGTGATAAGTGATCATGACTGAGTAGGCTGGGAATAATATATTTAAGCCAGATCAGGAAAACATTTTGGTTATCCGGCTACTTAAATGGTATAATCCAGATTTCAGCTTTGTTTGGTTTCTTGATCAAACTGCCATCTAATTTTATTTCCCATCTGGTGAATATGATATGGAAGGCAAAAACTGGCAATATTTCCTCTCTTACAATGACCTATATAACAAGGGCAAGGACAGAAATTAGATGCTACTACAGTGACACAAACATGCAACCAATATAATGCTCCTTTCAGAAACCTAGCATTTGGGAGAAATACTATCTTGATTAGAAACAGGTGTGGTATTAGAATTATGTACATGGGAAACAATCATTAACAATATTGTACCTTCATTAAGAAGTGTAATATCACTATGCTTTGAGCAGATTTGAAATTTATAATTTTTGACTCATGTAAACTTACTCATTTTTTGACATATGGAATGTCAGAAGTTTGCAATTTTGAAAGAATGTAAGGAAAAAATGGGAAAAAGTATATATGCAGTCATTAGCAAAGTTTTAGTGTTTGTGCTGATTTAGCAATTGTACTATCTCTCCTGCCCCTAAATGACAACACCTAAAAAGTTTAAGTCAACTGGAATACCTGAAACTTGCTTACAATCAAGCAGAAAAATAACGCTTTATTTAAACAAGATATTACTACTGAAATAAGTTTTTACTGTTTTATAGAATTTGATACTAGTCAAAATACAGCATAGAAAGCACTTTATACACACCATCTTTCCAATAGTGTGTTCTAGGCATTTTAGTAGAAACATGGTAAAACAACTGATCTCGTTTTCTTTTGAGTGGGGACCACATCCTGCAGTGCTCAGGTGAACACATAGGATGCCAGAGATCAAACCTGGGCAGGATGCATAGAAGGCAAACGCCCTAAGCACTCCAACTCCCACAAAACAGATGATTTTTTAAAAGACTGCATTGTGTGGAATACTATGCAGCTGTCAGAAAAATGAAGTTATGAAATTTTCCTATAAATGGATGGGCATGGAGAGAATCATGTTGAGTGAAATTAGTCAGAAGGAAAGAGAGACATAGAATGACTGCATTTATTTGCATGACATAAATATACCAGGTGATCTTACCAAAAGTGGAAATTACCACAAGCGCGTGGGAGTCAGGTTTGGTTAGAGAAGGGAACATTTGTGAATAAATGTCTAAAGGTCTGATACCAACATAGAACTGAGCATTAAATACAGACAAAAAATGCAAATGATGGCTTCTAAGTGTATCGTGAGTGCAACCCACAATGTGTGGGAGAAGGAGGAGAGAGAGAGGGAGAGAGAGAGAGAGGAGATAAAGAACCTGCCATTTAGGCAGGATGTGGGAGGGGAGGGAATTGGGGACATGGGTGGTGGTTGAGGGGCACTGGTGGAGGGTGGGGTGCTGGAACACTGTGACTGAAACCCCCAAGAGTGAACAACGTTGTAATTGTATATCTCACGGTGGTATAATAAAATGTTAAAAAAAAAAGACTGCATTGTGAACTTTGTGTAATACCATTTCATTCAACAAAGAGGTTTTTTTTTTTTTTTAAGTAGGGGTGGGGGGGTCACACCGGATCGTGATGAGGGATTACTCCTTGTGGGGATGTGGGACCATGCTGGGGTGTAAGCACCTTCCCCACTACACTCTGCCTCCGGTCCCAGTGGAGGTTTTATTTATTATTATTGTTATTATTTTCAATGTACAACAGCTACCAAAACCGGGAATTAGAAAATGTTGGCTTGCCAGCATATAATAATGAGTCAGCTCTACATAGGTTCACGTCCCCTAAACAAATGGCTGCTGGCACACTGTATGGCTTGAAACCCAAACATGAACATTTTTGTAATTGTCAACAAATAAATAAATGTAAAAAAAAAAAAGAGAGACCCTGATAAAAAGGAATAATACTGGCTTTCAAGTCATTAAGTGCAAGTCTTATCATTTAGGTAAATCCAAGTCGTTTGAGTTCACTCTAAGTCACCCTAAGGCATTTCAAGTTAAACTCACTGAAGCTCTTTCCACCTAGCATCCCCAAAGGTGGGGGTGGGGAGGTGGGAGGGAACCTGCGACCCCCTCTCCACTTCCCAGCACAGTGCTGAGGGTGGTTGAAGCATTTTACTGTTGGCTACAGCAAATACACGAGAAGCTGCAGCAAGGCCCCTGAAGTGCGCCCTGCGTTGACGGAGGGGCGGGCAAGGGAGCTGGCATGTGCTTCCGGGATGACTCAGGCGGGTAGGGCGGCAAGTATGGTGGTCCCAGCCCCTGAGTCCTGGCGGCCTGGGGTGGGGTGAGGGAGGAAGCCAGAAGTCCCCATTGAGGAATGGGGTGACCGCTGCCCAACGGTGGGCTGGCGGAGGCGCCGCAGGCTTCCACACGCGGCCTTGACGGGCAGTGAGCCTGACACTCCATTCGCTCCTGTGGCGGGCCTAGCTCCAGCTCCGCAATGGGGCTGCTGCCGGGCCCGGGGCAAACCTTCTGGCTGTTCACCTGAAGCTCTGGCCACCCTTCTTCCACAGCGTGTGCACTGAATCTCAGAGGTACCCCAGGGCTGACTCAGCCTCCGCATCTGCCGGTTGGAAGACAGGGCAAGCTGGACCGCTGACGCTTGGCCGCCATCCTCACCTCCTCAGGGTTGAGAGGCCCGAGACCTCGTGCCAGTCCCAGCGTGCCTCGCAGCCACGGCCCGTGATTGGAGGCAGGGGCTCCGGAGAGCCAATCAGTGTGCGAAGAAGGCGACGCCAAAGCCGCGCCCTGCCCCTTCCCTGCCGACGCGGCTGCGGCCCGCGGGTTGCCGGGAGACTGTTGGTGGTTACCAGAAAGTGGGCGGCCCACTTCCAGACTCCGCCTCGGTCCGGCGAGCCCTTAGACTATTTTCGGCACTCTCCTGCACTCTCAGTGAGCTCAGGGTCAAATCTGTTGCGTCATTATTGCCATTGTCCGTGATTGCAGGAGTTTATGTGGAAATGGTCCCCTTTTCCTGTCATGAAAGAGGCAAAAAGCCAAAACCAGGGTCATGCAGATTTGACCACTTAATGGATTTTAATTTTTTTTTTTTTTTGGCTTTTTGGGTCACACCCGGCAATGCTCAGGGGTTACTCCTGGCTCTGCACTCAGGAATTACTCCTGGCGGTGCTCGGGGGGACCATATGGGCCGCGGGATCAAACCCGGCCGGCACAGGCCGCGTGCAAGGCAAACGCCCCTACCCGCTGGGCTATCGCTCAGGCCCCATGGATTTTAATTCTTTACCATAACTTTTGTACTAAGCAGGATCTGCAGGGAGATCTCCCGGGGAGACTGAAAGCATTCCAGTTCAGGTGGACTCGCTTTTTCTGTTCATTCCTCAGCCCAGTGCGCAAAGGGCTGGGCCAATGCTCCGGAAGCAACCAGGCCTCTGCCAGTTTGCACTGGTACCAGGGGACAGCTGGAGCTCTGTGAGTTATACATGCACAGAAAACGAGGCCAACAAGGCTTGCATGCATAGGGAAAATCTTTCTTAAAGCTTGTACTAGACTTTAAAACGTGAACTGAGGGGCCAGAGAGATAATATAGTGGGTCTGTCTTGCACACCTCAGACCCGAGGTCTATTCTCAGCACAGAGCTAGGGTAACCCCTGAGCACCATTGGCTGTGGCACATAAACCAAAAAATTAAAATTTAAAAGCCCTGAAACATGAACTTAAGTAAACGAAGAAAACGGAGGCATTTCAGGTGCTCTGGTCTCATCAGTCTAATTTATATATCATTTGGACAATATACATTTATTTACCCTGAATTATTTGGGGAATTTGGCATGATGGACTAAGGAATTTGAATTTTAATATGTCGATGCCATGTGTACCGCTGGTGAAAGTATACTACGCTTAAAAAGAGGTTTAATTCCATTACAATGCTCATTTCAGTGTGTTAAGCAGTAGCTTGCTAGTGAAATTGTGTGAGCAAGGTATGAGGTAATAGGATAGCAGCAAGGCAGTTGTACTGTGGGCTAAGTACCTGGGGACGGCGGAGAAGGCAGCCTCTGAGCTGTTAAGAATAAAAGCTTGCAAATATTCCTCATTTTCTCTTTGCCCCTCTGCATTGATGAGGCTCAGAGTACATTTCCTTTTTTTCTTATAGCTCAGTCCTATTTCACTGTGTATAGATACTACAATTTCTTTAATTACCTGTTGGACATTTGTTTTTTTTTTCAGATATTGTCTGTTTTAATTTTTTATAATTTCCTTCTACTTATATTGGGATTTGTTTCTTCTTTTTGCAGTTATCTTATCGAGCTATGAGGTTCGATAATTGTTTTGAACTTTTTCTTTTTATCCCAGATGTAAGTAGTTATTTCTATGACCATCCCCACTAAGTACTGCTTTTGTTGTGCCCCCATAGGTTCTGATAGTTTGTGTTCATTCTTGTTAGTTTGTAGGGATCTTTTTATTTCTTCTTTGATTTCTTCTTCCTTTTTGATCCAATCGCATTTTTTAAGTATATTTTTCAGTTTCCAAATGTTGGAGCTTTCCCCAACTTTCTACATGGCATTGTAATCTAAAAAAGATACTTGTTATGATTTCTATTTTTTGCGACATATAGATATGCAAATTAAGTCCCAGCATATGATATATCCTGGAAAACGTTTCATGTACATTGGAGAATGCCTATTTAATTTTTCAAATAGACATTTGAAAAATTAAAATTTGAAAAATGTCTATTTGAAAAATGTCTATTTGAAAAATCAGGTGAAAAAGAGGTATAGAGCCCTATGTATTTAAACCTTTCAATTTTTAACTTAGGGTTCATCTTGATTTTCTATCTTGGTGATCTGTCTAGTGATGAAACTGGAATATTAAGGCATTCCCAAACTATTGCACTGCTGTCAGTATATCTCCACAGGTATGGTAGCAGTTGCTTTATAAATTTTGTTGCTCCTTCAATTGGTGCATAAATGTTGACAAGTTAATTTTTCTATATCTGTTGGTCTTTTTGCCAGTATGTAATATTTTTCACTAACTCTGATTATTCTAGCTTGAATGCTATTTGGTCTGATATAAGTTCCTTTTTGTTAGTTTTTCATTATCCTTATGATTGTTTTCCAGCATTTTACTCTGAGCTTGTGCTTTTTGTGAGAGTTCAAGTGTGTCTCTTGGTAACAACAAATGGTTATATTCTGTTTCCTGATCTAGTCACTCTATTGGGGCTGTTTAGAGTCCCAGTGTTGGGGCCCATTGGGTTCCCTGGTCATGTTCTGGGCAGATGACTGTCCCCTCTGGCCAATAGACAGAGATCAAGAGTTCTAGTTCTTAGAAAATCCAAGGTTTTAAGTTTTCCAATTTACTCCGCACGCCACACCACCCTGACTAAAAATATGCTAGGAAATAAATAATTTGCAAAGGCTGGGGTAGGGCAATGCCAAAGGTAAAAAAAAATCTCTTTCATCCGAGATCAATGAAGGAGAACCGGCATTCCCCACTGGGGCAGAACGTCAGATGGTCATGCCCCTGTCTTGGAGGCTAATGGGCAGGGACCAGGGCACATTGATTTTCTCTCACCCTTGGATTATAAAAAAATCATTTCAATAATATTTCTAGTCATTTTTGTATAAACACATTAAAAGACAGACATTTATCTACCCTATAAATTAATATAAAATTAATTTTATATTAATATAAATTTGATCTGAGGTTAAATAATTTAGATTTATATTAAATAATATAAATTTGATCTGAGGTTAAATTATTTAGATTTAATAAATTTATTAATACTAACATTTGGTGGTAAATCCAGTGTTGTAACACTGTATGTCAAAATCTTAACATTGTTGTAAACCATTTTATTTCACCATCACAATAATATAAAAGAAAGAAATCCATCTTCAAGAACATCTAGGAGGAGCTCCAGAAGTGGGTGTGTACTCCCAGACCAGCTGTCTCAGATGTGGAGCTTAAGATAGAGCCCCATACCTGCCTCTTTAAAGTTGCATATGATTGGGTTTCAGTAACACAATGTTCCAACATTCATCCTTCACCAGTGTATACTTCCTAATACTAATGTCCCTATTTTCCTTCCCATAACCACCCCCCAGTCTGCCTCTTTGGCAGACACTTTCCCTTTTCCCATTCCCTTTCACTTTCAGATTAAATTTAATCTGAGATTAAATTTATAAATTGACCTTTCCTGGGGAGATCACTTCATATGACCCAGACTTAATTCCCTTGCCAGATTTATCATATCTAATCCCCTTCAGTGTCTATCCACTGCTGCTTATGTTTGTTTCAAAACAGAGCTCATTTCTAGACCTAGCTCTTTATCTCTGGGTCAGAAACAGAGATTATATTCAGGACATTGTGCAAGACACTTAGCTGTCCCATTTCAAGGCCAGGCTCTTTTCCTGGTTTCATCCAGTCCCAAGTTGGGATCCTCTTTATGGGCTGTGAGGAATTGAAATCAATATAATGGCTACTGAGGCTTATAGTTAGAAAATATGGCGGAAACCCAGAAGTAAATAATTCAGAGTTGATTAACTTACAAATGCACCACTATACTATCTTCTGTGCCTATACAAAAATTCCCTTAGCATAAGCATATGTAAAAGGCTTATAGGTAGGTTTTATCTTAATGAAGAGCCAATCTTGGATAGTTGCTTTTAGATGTTTTATTCAAATCTACCAATCACAAAGGCAGTCCAAGCTGCAATGGCTAATACTAACACCATTCAAATTGCAAAGGTATCCTCTCTGAAGGTAACACCCTTAACACATCCTACTTAACACATCCTATTTGACTCCACCCTAAGGTTAACACTTCATAATCACATATTTCTTAACTATGGTTCAATCCCTACCAAAGTCACTGACATGTAGGGAGTCAGTGGTGTCTGTTCCTTCCAGTGGATCTCTGCAACTACTCTTGACACCCGAGGGGTAGCAGCTGAACTTCAAGGAGTCCTTATTGCAGTACACTGTTGTCCAGAGCCTCTGCATCCTGCCTAGAGTTGCCTCCTGCAGGCCACTTTATAGATGAAGGGCAGGAGGACAGTTTGATATGTGACAGTCTATCTTACCGTGTATTCTATGTTAGCTAGTATAAATATTTTCTCTTATGCTGCCACAATCATTGTGGGACTAGATAGATCTTACAAGTATATTTACCTGGCCACATTGAATCTCTAAGTAATTAGACCAGAGAGAAATGCTGTTTGCCTCCAAGCTAGCAAGCATGGCTCTCTAATAAGTCTGAAGGCTAATATATAAAGCAACTATTAAGTAAAGACAAGAATCTTGTGAAGGCTTGGAGAAATATATACCTGGCTGTAGAACAGCCATTGGTACATGCCCTTCCCCAGACTCTACCCTGCAGGGGCACTTCCAAGGCAGATCTTGGCTGGGCAACATTAACATTTCAATGGAACTAGGTGAAGTCCTAGGAGAAGTTACCTGAGGGGTACTGACCCTAACTGCTTTCCATTAGTGTGAGTGGTGTTAACTGAAAAGCTATAAAGGCTGTAACCTGCTTTCTTTTTTTTTTTTTACCTGTTTTTAAAAATAGCTTTATTTTGTTTACGATGTCAAGCCACAGATTATAGCACAGATATAATTGATGTTATTTCTATGAAATTATTGATACTAGAAAATCCAAAGCAGCATCAAACACTTTTTCTTTATGTTTGTAATGTAGGCTTGCTTTTTTTTTAATTAATACTTATTATACCATCGTGAGATATACAATTACAACGTTGTTCATGTTTGGAGGTTTCGGTCACATAGTGTTCCAGCACCCGCCCTCCACCAGTGCCCATATCCCACCACCAATGTCTCCAATTCCCTCCTCCCTCCCATAGCCTGCCTAAATGGCAGGTTCTTTATCTCTTTTCTTTCTTCCTCTCTCTCCCTTCCTTCTCCTACACATTATGGGTTGCACTACATACACTTGGAAGCCATCATGTGCATTTTTTTTGCCTGTATTTAATGTTGAGTTCTATGTTGGTATCAGCCCTTTCGACATTTATTCACACATGTTCCCTTCTCTGTCTTACCTCTGACTCCCTCACGTTTGCAGTAATTTCCACTTTTGGTAAGATCACCTGATATATTTATGTCATGTAAATAAATGCAGCATTCTATGTCTCTTTCCTTCTGACTAATTTCACTCAACATGATCCTTTCCATGTCCATCCATTTATAGGCAAATTTCATAACTTCATTTTTCCTGACAGCTGCATAGTATTCCATTGTGTAGATGTACCAGTTTCTTTATCCAGTCATCAGTTCTTGGACATACTGGTTGTTTCCAGGTTCTGGCTATTGTGAATAGTGCTGCTATGAAAATAAAAGTGCGGATTGTGTTTCCGCTTGTGTTTTTGGCTTCCCAGGGTATATTCCCAGGAGTGGTATGGCTGGGTCAAAAGGGAGCTCAATGTAACCTGCTTTCTTACAGGCTTTTGTCTTTTTGCTTTCTGCCTTTTCACCTTCTCCCTCTTTTCTCCTCCTCTCCACTCTCTTTCCTGTTGGATCTTAACACGTGGTTGTGGCCATCTTGGCCAAGGATTCTAAACCTACACGTGGCCAGGGCCTAGCCAGGAACCTAAAATCTGGGCTTTTCCTGTTACTAAATTGTATACCAGAACAAGTGTGGGTAAAGCCTCTTGAGCTGGATTCTCATGTCTTTCTCCATCTGCCAGCCACTGATCACCTGGGGCATAAAGGGATACCCTGACCCTCACTCCCAGGGCACCCAGTGTTCCCTGACAGTCCTGACTAGCAGAGCAGTTTGAGGTGGAGTGCCAAGATAAATAAGATCATCCAGTATTTGTCCTTCTTCTGACTTCTGACTTTGCTTAGCATAATATCCTACTGTTCCATTCAAGTGGCAGTGAAATGAATAGATATGTATATATAGAAAAAATCGATGATGAACGGGAAAACAGTGATATATATATATATATGTGTGTATGTATATATATATATATATATATATACATATAATCATTATCCTCTTACCTGTCTTTGGACACCTGGACTGTTTACATTTTATTGGCTATTGTATTAAATGAACAATGGTACACATGTGTCCTTTCGAATGAATGTTTTTGTGTCAATATATACTGAGAGGTATACCACAATTGTTTTATTAACTCATTCAACTGTCACTGGTAACTTGGAGTCATTTCTGGATATTGACGATTGTAGACAGTGCTCTATACTGTCTACAATCGTCAATATCCTGAAATGACTGGATATGTATGATTATGTATGTGATTATGTATGTGATTATGAAGTCAAAACAATAGTCAATATTGTAGACTATTGTAGACCTATATTCAGTATAGGTGTGTGTATTTTTTGAAATTTCTGGACCACATCCAGTGGTGTTCATGGCTTATTTCTCTGCTCAGGGATCACTTCTGGTGGGGTTTGGGGGTTGGTGGGGGGTGGGGGGAGGAAATGGTTTCTTGCTATTGGCTGACTGCATTTTCCATTCTTGGTATCAAGTATTTTGATTCTGCATTTGTTTCAATTAAAGCTTGGAGTTACCTTTTTTTTAAGTCTCACAAATAAATATTATCTAAGGAATTTATTTTCCACTATTCTCATGAACAGTCTGTACTCAGTTGAAATTTATCTGTAATTGGTGTTAGAACACAGGATGGCAGTAGGGAGAACAAGCAGAGAACCTAACATCATGACAGAGCTTTAAGGTACACCAGATGGCGCCAGGTCCCTCACAAAAGCATTTGCCTGTGGGTCTTCCTTTTGGAGATGCTCTGCTACTTCAGGTGCTATGCTATTTTGTCTCTGGCCATTGTGTGGTCATTGAATCACTGCAGCGAAGATTTATAGGAAAACTATCTTCATCTCTCTTCCAGAGAAGACAGAATAACCATCTCTTTCAGGAAGTGACTCTGGCTTTCTCTCCCCATCCCCCTACCCCCAGGAAAAGACATGAGGGTCAAAAATAATCTTTAGAAATCATGGAACCCCTGGGACCAGAGAATAGTACAGCAGGTAGGGTGATTGCTTTGCACACAGCCAACCTGGTTCAGTCTCCGGTACCCCATATGGCCCCCTGAACCTGCCAAGAGTTATCCCTAAGCACAGAGCCTGGAGTAAACCTTGAGCACCCACTCCACCCAAAAAAGAGAAAGAAATCATGAAATCCCATCTCTTTGTATAAGTTGGGGAAGCGTGGGTTTAAAACATTCTGGATTTCTTGTGTCAAGACAGTCTCATGTTCTTATTTTTAGACCACACTCTTACTCTTCTAGCCCCAACTTCCATATCCAGTTTTCCAGCACTCTGTGGCCTTGGTAATTAGAAAAGAAAAGAAATGAAGCAGTGGGCATGATATTTTGGATTATGGTGAGATGATAACTACTGCTCTAGGGCATTTTTGGTGGCTTATATAGGTCAGCCGATGTAGGCTTACTGCTGTGAGTTAAGGAAAAGAATGGGGTGGAATACGGGCTGCTGTGTCCTTTCATGAGAAATAGTCTTGAAGAGCTCAAGATAACTGTGATTAGCAGGGCCTTAGAAAGTATATCCCTGTGAGTCACCCTAGGTGGCAGGCTGCTGGCACCACCAAGGTGCCTCTCACACTCTTTTGGACTCAGAGTGATTTGAAAGAATTGTTTATGTCCCATATCTTCCCTCCTGGCCAACCTGGGTGTGGGCATAGAGTGGCACATTTGAACAACTTAGCCTGAATTTAACCCACAGGATGGACTTCTGACTCCAGGCATGCTTGGAGAGGTTTTGAGAATGAGGGTTCTCAAATACTAGAGGTTTAGGAGGTGAGGGAAGCCTGCCTTCTGTCTTGCTGCTGATGTTCTGAGCTCCGTAATGAGAGATTACCTGACTTGGTTCAGGTTTCTTTAGACTCTTAGTGACTCAGGTACATTTCCTTAGTTACAGTAATTCTTAGACACACACATTCACTGTTGTCTGTCAGACGTTATTCTTTTTGGAAACAAAGCTGAGGTCACCAGGAGAGAAACATCATCAGTGTTTTCAGTGAATTTTGTTTGTCTGCACAGAGGGAAGTTACCATGATCAGTAAGTCTCCAAGGGCAGAGTTAGAGCCAGGTCATGCTCTGCAGAGGCACTGCGTTGAGGCAAATGAAGAAAGTGCTTTTGGCATTGACTTTTTTGAGGGAAGGATGCCTCCCAGGCAATGTTCAAGGTTTTGGGTGGCAATTCTTGACTAATCAGGTCATACAGTTGAGTAAGAGGGCCTAGGATACAGTGCTACTGGGTCTTGTAAGGGGGCCAGAGAACATGCGGGCCAGTGATTGGGGCCCTCCTTAGCCATACCCTGTAGTGTTCAAGGGAGCATGTGAGATCAAATGGATCATGATCCCTAATTCCTAAACAACATTTAATGTAAAATTCTAGAAGCAGAATCCCTGTTTCCCTGTGGAATTTTGTGACTGCCTTTTCATTAGAGACAGCACTAGGTGTGGTTCCCAAACCCTGGTTATATGTGTCTTTTTTTTTTCTTTCATTATTTTTTATTGAGTCACTCTGAGATAGACCATTACAAGCTGTTCATCATTGTATTTCAGTCATACAGTGTTCCAACATCATTCCTCCACCAATTGGTTATGTGTGATTTTAATGATGGCTTACATTTTGTTGATGACTTCCAGAAGCAGATGAAATAATAAATGAAGGAGTGATCGTGCTTACGGTATACTAAAGGGAGATCTGAACATTATGGAACTATGGCAGCTAAGTCACAGTGCAACTGTGTTTACCGCCCTGTTTTCCCACAGGAAAGAAATCCTTGTCTTCCGTCTCCTGTGAGAGGCCCCCTAACCTCCTATTTCCTCAACTTTCTGGAGCAATAGCACAGTGAAGAAGGCATTTACTTTGCAAGTGGCTGACCTGGATTTGATCCTCGGCATCTCAGGTGGTCCCCTAAGACCTGTCAGGAGTGATCCCTGAGCCCAAAACTAGGAGGAGTAAACCCTGAGCACTGCTGGGTGTGGCCCCAAAACAAACCAAAAAAAAAAAAAAAAGCAAATGAAATTTACATAGTACTTCTAACCATCTTAAACTCACTGGCTTGTATTTTGGTGAAAACAGTATGTTAAAGATAAAGCTTACTGTTGTGGTATGTTAAACTGCTCTTTAACATATGACAATAGTAAGCCTAGAAACTTCCAAACTGGCCTCACAAGTAAAAGTGACAGATTCCCACAGACACAAAGCACTCAGGTTTTTGTTGCTGGTGGCTTCTGGAATCAGGTGAAATAATAAATGCCCGAACATAATCCCTCCAGCAGTGGTTATGTGTGCTTTTAATGATGGCTTACATTTTGTTGATGGCTTCCAGAAGCAGGTGAAATAATAAATGAAGGAGTGATTGTGCTCACAGTACTAAAGGGAGATGTGAACATCATGGAGCTATGGCAGCAAAGTCGCAGTGTGACTGCGTACACATGGTACAACCTAGTTATGCTTCAATTAATTAAAATTTTTGTGCATGTTTTCCCTTTCTTTGAGACTTTCTTTCCTAAAAGCCTATGGCCAGAACCCATCAGCATTCCCCCTGTAGGGGTAAAACCTGGAAACAAACCCTTTCTAATTCTGTTTTTTGACTGACCCTGCATTGCCTTGGAGGTGGAAGTAGGTAAACTGATGAAAATCCAGAAGTCTATTGTAGTGATTTGTATTCCAAACCTTCTCAGAGTCTTGATTTCCTTCCTGAAAAATGGAATTTAGTAATGTTCTCTTAATTATCACTATTTTTATAGTACTAAATGGAAACTAATCCTGTGGGTTCACTTGCCTCTGGACTCAGACTGCGTTTTCTCAAAAGTATCACTATATTATTTCCTCTAGTGTGCCATTAACATATCACCTCTTGGTAAACACATGACTGGGAGAAGTGGGTATAGGCAGGTCACATTAAGTGCTGTTAACTCTTGAAAGTCTGACTTTTATTCTTTCTTTATTCTGTTATGTGGTGATGGCGAAAGAGCTTCTTCTGCTTTTAAATATGATTAAAGAGGGACTTAGGGGCCCTAAGACACTCTGTCCAGGATGTTGCTCGCCAAGAAGACAAGGAAGGAAATGCCTTCATAACACAAGGTAGACAATGCAAGCACACTTCGCCCAATAATGTCTATTACCTGGAGAGGTTGTTACCTTTATGAGAATTATTTTACTCGCCTTTAAAGTGGACATATTACTCATCCTTGCCTTAGAGAGCTGCTCCTAAGGCGTGCTGGGCAAAGGACCACCCAGTGCTTGACATGCAATGGTCCAGTGGGCACGTAAACAAAGCTAGAAGTTTACTAATTCTACATCTAAGTTCCTCTATCTTAAAAGGAATTTGAAGACTTCACATCAGCATGAAAATGTTCCTTCCAGAAAACAGAGAAACTGAATTCTGGCCCTAATGTTCTGGTATTAAATGCTTGAGTAATTTTTCAGGTGCACTGTGAAGATTCAGTGTGAAAGGCCTACGTAAAAGAGTTGACTGAGGTATTCTTGCTGTTCCTAAGTGACATTGACCTTCCTGTTCCTGGAGATGTTAATGAATGGAAAGAATGTGGGCTGTGCCAGGTGAATACACGTGTGGGGTAAATAGTGTGATGGAAACTGTGCAGCCTTCCCATGAGGCTTTCTTTCCTAAAAGCTCCATGGCCAGAGCCCATCAGCATTCGTCCTGTAAGAGCGAAACCTGGAAACAAACCCTTTCTAATTTTCCAGTTCTGTTTTTTTGGCTGACCCTGAATTGCCTTGGAGGTGGAAGTAGGTAAACTGATGAAAATCCAGAAGTCTATTGTAGTGATCTGTATTCCAAACCTTCTCAGAGTCTTGATTTCCTTCCTGAAAAATGGAAGTCAGTAATGTTCTCTTAATTATCACTATCGTTATAGTACTAAATGGAAATTTATAAATTGGGGTAAAATACTATTTTTTGGGGTTGTTTTCGTGTGTTTTTTTTGCCACACCTCATGGTGCTCAGGGCTTACTCCTATATCTGCACCTTATCTAGGGTCAGGGATAAGACAAAGGGTGCAAATCAAGCACCCTACCTGCTATATGATTATCTTTCCTGCCTCACAAATATGCTGGAGGTTTTATTGACTTAATTATTATTATCATTATTTTTATTAATACATAAATTTTTATTAATACATAATTTAAAAATTAATACATAAAATCTAATGAGAAGCATTACTCTTTTTAATTAGAAGATACTGAGATTAATGCCTTTGGACTTCCCAGTCTGATTGTCTGATTCCTGGTGTATGAGAAATGTTGGTACGCAATGGCTAAGTGCATGGACACTGGAATAAGATAGATTGGGTTTGACTCATGGCTCTACTATTTGTCTGCTATTTAATGATAGATGCCCTGGCATGGACTTAGTCTTTACCATCTGTAAAATGGAATGATGGCAATAGCATTTCTGAAGAGTAAATAAGTTAGCATATGTAAAACAGCCTGACACAAAATAAGGCACAAAATAGAGTTTCTAGGACTGAGTCACCTGCTATGTTTATCCATCTTTTTCTTCAATGTCCTTCTTGCTTTTATTTATTTATTTATTTATTTTTTTTTGCTTTTTTGGTCCACGCCCGGCAATGCTCAGGGGTTTCTCCTGGCTCTGCACTCAGGAATTACTCCTGGCGGTGCTCGGGGGACCATATGGGATGCGGGATTGAACCCGGGCCGGCACAGGCCGGCCGCGTGCAAGGCAAGCGCCCTACCCGCTGGGCTACCGCTCCGGCCCCATGTCCTTCTTGCTTTTAACTTGTATATTTTGAGAGTTCATTTTTTAGGACCAGAGAGATAATATAGCAACTAAGTCACTTACTTTGCACGTAGCTAACCCACATTTGATGCTCAGTACCATATATGGTACCTTGAGTCCTGTCAGGAGTGATCCCTGAACAGAGTTCAGAGCTAGGAGTAAGCTCTGAACACAGTTGGATGTGACTCAACCCCACCCCCCAACAAAGAAAAATATTTTATAACTGCTTTAGTTTTATATTGAAATTATGGGAAAATAAAAGGGATTTGTGACACACCCTGCTCTCACACATACCCTGAATCCTCATTATCAATATCACTCATCAGAATAGTACTTTTCCAAGGGAGTTTTTATGTAGTGTCAGGATCCAAGGAACTACTCCTAGTGATACTTGGCCAAATGAGCCTGTGGTTTTATCCTAGGGCCTGAGGATGTGATGCTGATTAGGACCTGTGGTACCTGTGAACATTAAGAATCACCGAAGAAGTTCAGGGGACCCACCAAAGCTATATCTGATGTTACTAAGAAGGCCATGTGATGGCAGGTATCAAACCCAGATTACTTTAACCTGCGATCTTCAAATTATCATTCCTTCAAATATGAATAATAATCTAGCTGGATAGAGTATTTTTGGTGAGGAGTTAATTTGATTGGGTTTATATCCTTGCATATTCTTCTGAATAGAGCATATTTTTATAGGTTCCTTGCCGTCTGTGTATCTTCTTTGTTATTCACGATCTTTAGTCTATTTACTTTTTGATATTACTGGTTTACATTATTATAGAATTTCACTTGATCACTTAATCACTTGATCACTTGAATCCCATTATTCATCGATTTGCTCATGCGGGAGCCAGTAACATTTCCATTGGACCCTATAACGTGCCAATGTAGCCCAATGGCATCTGAATCTGGTTGATTCAGGAATATGAAGAGCCTCAAACTGTTCCTTCAGGGTCTTGACAAGGAAGTCTGACCATCTTGTAGGTGGGCGGCCACAAGATCTTTTGACATCCCGTGGGATCCAGTCAGTAACGGCTTTAGTCCAGTGGTCATCTCCAAATCGCATTACATGTCCAGCCCATCTGATTTTCGATGCCTTGGCAAACAAGACAGTGCCCCTGATTCTGGAATAGCGACAGAGGTAGGAACTCCGGATTCCTTCTCTCACTTGAGTGAGGCATGATATTCCAAGCATAGCTCTTTCAATTCCTCTCTGGGAGACCCGAATGACATTCTCATCCTGCTTTCGTAGGGCCCAGGTCTCTGAGGTGTATGTTAATGCAGGGAGAACAGTGGAGTCAAAGAGATGTGCCTGGAGCCGGAGATTCTTTGTCCTTTTAGCTATTTCTTTGATGCCTTTGAAGGCATTCCATGCCACTCTCTTCCTCCTGCGCAGCTCAGGTTTTAGGTCGTTCATCATGTTGACTTCTCGACCTAGGTAAACATAACTGCTGCATTCAGAGATGTCTGTTCCATTGAGAGTGAATGGGGCCTCTGGAACTAGTTCATTTCCCCATAAACATAGTTTTCTTTAGATTCAGCTGTAGACCTATCTTTCCACATTCTCGGTCGAAGTCAGCCAGCATTTGTGCCGCTTGGCTAATGTTTGGTGTTATTAGAATGATGTTATTAGCGAAGCGGAGGTAGTGTAGTTGCCGACCATCTATCTTCACTCCCATTCCTTCCCATTCTAATTGTCTCAAAGAGAATTCTCAGGGGTCTTCATATTATTATGGATTACATTATTAGTAATAATTTATATTATTATGGAAGTTTAAAGTTTCACATCTCTCTATGTGTATACTATTCATCCCAGTTTAGTAAGAGCTCTAAACTCATTCTCCCACCCTCTCTCCTTTTTCTTCACATCAGGGATGCTATCACAAGGCTCAGGGGAACAGGCTCTTTTACTGACAGGCCTAAGTGGATGTGTCACACAAGCCTTTGTGGCTTTTGTCCCTCATGAATAGATGGCAATTTTCTTTTTTTTTTTTTTTTTACACATCAAATAGATAGTGATATTAACAAGTAGTAACGAACAGATTATAACCCCAATACCTAAGCCAATAACTCAAGGTCATGATCATTAAATACAAACATCAGACAATCAAGGAGAAAGAGAACTGCTTTTTACAGTAATCATGCTAGCCTGCAAATGGAGGATATACCAATCAATGACAAAGTTGATTACTTACTTCTACACAAGTAGAAGCAATATGAGCAAGAACAGTCAGGGGTTGCTATTAGAGGTAGGTGAAACGTGGGTAAGCAACAAGGTATTTACATGGCCTCAAACGTTCTCCCCACAAGCTCCAAAGGGGAGAAATAAGACATTTACAGTTGAGTCAGAGCAGTGGCTGATTGCACAGAGGCTACAGTTTAGAGTTTCATGTCCCTTCCTGCCCACTAGATGGCAATTTTCTAAGGAAGGTCTTTAAGGTAGATATGCAACATCTGCTCTGCCCCTAGACAGATTTATTAAAATTTTACTCCCACAGGTGACTTTTTATTTTTGTCTTTTGGAGGTTTGTTCTCAGATACTACATTCCAGGAACAATCAAGTGAATTTCTGAGCCAAGTCAAGCTCTGCACATATGTTATTGAGAGTCACTTTACTGAGGTTTTCCTTAAAACCTGCTTTGAGGGGTATAATCTGTCTTCCAGGACCTGCTTCAACCTCCTAGTCACCCCTGGTCTTGTTATATTCTTTTTCCTCTCTGTGGTTGAGCTCCCAGCTCTAAAGACTGACCAGTCAGTTGTATGTTTTCTGGACCTGATTCTGAAGGATGACTTCTGTGTATACATATGTATGTCCTGACTCCTGTGTGTAGGCTGCTTGTCTGAGACCTCAACCAGCCTGATAATCCCAGTGTCTCCCACATCATTTAACTTGGTGCTTTTTTTCGCGTACTGAGTTTGTGGAAAGAATGAAAGCAGGTAGAAAAATGGAAAAAAGCAAAGAGAATAAAATTTATTATAGTACTTTCTGCCTTAAGAATGCTATTCTCCACAGTATCTTAATTTGTCTTCAAACGGACTCTGTAGAAGGAATCAATATCCCATTAAAAAGAGTTGTACTTCAGCCTTTTGGGAAAACAAACACTCCTCCAAAAACTAGAAATTGAACTCCCATTTGATCCAGCCATACCACTCCTGGGAATATGCCCTGGGAGGCCAAAAAACACACAGCAGAAACACCATCTGCACGTCTATGTTCATAGTGACACTATTCACAATAGCTAGAACATGGAAACAACCAGAGTGCCTGAGAACAGACGACTGGGTAAGAAATCTGTGGTACATCTACACAATGGAATACTATGCAGCTGTCAGGAAAGCGAAGTTATGAAATTTGCCTATAAATGGATGGACATGGAGAGGATCATGCTGAGTGAAATTAGCCAGAAGGAAAAGGACAGATATAGAATGACAGTATTTACTTGCAGGATATACAAATAAAATAGTATGATACCAATATCCAAGGTTAGGCAAAACATGGACCAAGAAGTCTTGTCAGTGGGTGGAATATACTGCAAGCATATGCGGGTCAGAGGTTAGGTAAGATAGAGATGGGAACAATGTGCTAATAATTGTTGGAAATAATACCAGCCTAGAACTGAGTATTGAATATAGGCAAAGGAATATACACGATAACCCCTAAATGTATGTACTGCAAGCCACAATGTATTAAAGAAGGAAGACAGAGTGAGAGAGAAGCAGAGAGAGAGAAAGTGAAAAGAGAGGCAAAGTGCCTACCATAGAGGCAGGCTGGGGAGTGGGAGGGGAATCAGGGGACACTGGTGGTGGGAAATGGGCACTGGTGGAGAGATCGATGCTGGAACACTGTATGACTGAAACCCAAACATGAATATTTTTGTAATTGTATATCTCGCGGTGGTATGATAAAAAAATAAAAAAATAAAGAATTAAAAAAAGATAGTTATACGTTGTCTTAAATTTCCATTAAATTTTATCTTAGAATCTCTGTTGAGTTTCAGTGTGTCAGAGGAGAGTGTTGGAACATAGGAATGAGGACAGAGAAGGAAGGAACAACCTGGAATTCTGGTTTGAAGTGGAAAAAGCAGCATCAATAAAGTCAAAGTGAAAGCCAGCATTAGACAGAGCGGTGTTGGCCTGCAGTTTCCAGCAAGGCAGTTAAAATCAGCAGCTTTAACTCTGTTAAGAGCTTTAACTATGTTAAGGCTGAGTGCCCCTGACCGGAGCCAAGGAAACACAGGGTTCTGCACCCAAAGGTTTCTCTGTTGTATACAGGTTATTTTAAGGGTATTAATTTAGGAATAAAAGAGAATATCTGAAACCTAGTAGCATAAAGTACCATTTACAAAAGGTATTTACATGTATTTATAAGGGGAATACCTGTATTTGTTCTGAAAAAAAGGGGAATCAGTAAATCTCTCATC
>JAJIBD010027037.1:0-85578 GCA_021461705.1 Cryptotis parvus
CGACAGTGCCGGGAAGCGAGTTCCCTTCTACCTCCGAGCCGGCGAGGAATGGATGAAAACTCAGGAATCCGATGCAGTTTTTAAAAGGCTTTACTTATCACAGGTTCAGGCATACAAATCAGCAAAAGGAAAGCCTGGTGCTTAGGATTCCAGGCTAGAACCCCAGCCACGTGTAGGCCAAGCCAAGATGGCTACCACCACGTGAAAGTTTTTGTAAAAAGGAGAAAAAAAGGCTTCCAAGGGGAATGAGCGCTCACAAGGAGAGATCCCACAAAGAAGAAGGCCCGGAGGCGCGGAACCAGCTAGTTTATATCCCTGTAACTCAGACCTTCCTCCCACTGTTATGGAAAGCAGGGAGGGTCCAAAGCCCTTAGGTAATCCCCCTCCCTGCACCTCACCTAGGGCCTTTACTATGCTAATGTTTTGAGCCAAAATCTCCTGGGAATGCCTTTGTAGTGTAGAGAAGGGGGGTTTCTGAGATGGCATGTCTCTGTACCAAAGACTAATACTAATGCCAGTTAAATATTTCTCCCAAGCCTTCACAAGTCTCTTCTACTTCATTGTAGTTTTATATTTTAGTTGCCTTTGAGTATATCAGGGAGCCATGCTTGTTTGCTTGGGAAGCAAACAGCATTTCTCTCTGGTCTAATTACTTAGGGGTCCAGCGTGGCCAGGCTAATATGCTGGTAAGATCTAGCTAGTCCCACGATGATTGTGGTAGCATGGGAGAATATTTATACCAGCTAGTACAGCATACATGGTCGGATAAACTGCCACATTTAGACTACCCCCTTATCTACGGAGTGATTTGTGGGAGGCACTCCAGAGCAGATGCAGCGGCCCTTAGGAGTCCTGCAACAAACTTCAGTGATTTTTTTTAGACAGATTCAATTTAAATAGCAAGAGAGACAATAGAAAAGCTAAGCAAATGGAATTTCACAATTCAAAAAAACTTGGGGTCTGGGGAGATAGTGCAAGCATTAAGGTTCGTGTCTTGAATGTGCCTATCATTGTTTCAATTCCAAGAGCAAACCTCCCTTCCAAGATTTGTTCAGTTTAGCACTGAAAGGTCTCAAAAGTTCTGGGTATGGCCCTGGAGGCACCCAACGCTGAGGGTACCTCAGCACAACAGAGATTCAATAGCACCCTTCTTGAGCGTTAGCATTGAAACGCAAACATGGTCACTGAATATCACCAATGGTGACCCCAGACCCTAAGCACATCTTGAGAGACCAAGAAATAAAGAAAAGCATTATATTAATTTGAAAATATGTATGCACTCTTATGTCATTGTGCACTATTTAAAATAGTAAGGAGGACTGGTCCACAGTTGGAAGCTTGCAAAGTTTGGATGACCATGGGGCGGTGGTAGCAAAGGCAGTTGAGAAGAGATGACACAATGACAATGACAGTTGGAAATTAACAGATCAACCTGGGCAACAACTGAGTGCTAAAAATAGATAAGCGGAAGTACATGATAACCCTCTCATTGTGTGTTGGGTGGTGGGGTTGGGGGAGAAAGCATGTGTGTGTGTGAGAGAGAGAGAGAGAGAGAGAGATGAAAAAGAAATGTATCTGACAGATACAGAGGCAGGCTGTGGATGGGGGTGTTGCAGGATGAGAACTGGAGATATTGGTTGTAGAAATCGTGCACTGTGGTGTGTAGAAAATGTAATATTAGATAAAGGGCCTAATATTAGACTAAAATATATTACCAAAACCCAGTCATAATAACTTTGTGATTTACAGTGATTCAGAAAAGAATTTAAAACGTAAAATAATAAAATAGTAAACTATGGAATCAGCAAAATGTGCTTTTATAGATGACTCCCACAAGGAGATGTGGTGTATGAACAAAATGAATCAATTTAGCTTTAAAAACGCTTTTACCATTTGCAACAGTATGGGTCAAATGGGAAGTAATCACACCAAATGGAAATCAATCAGAAAGAGAGAGGCCAGATTAGTTCACATATGTGTGGGGCATAAAGAAACAAAGCTAAGGAACAGACTACACCAAACCAAGACAATCCCTAATTTTCTAGTCACAGAACTGAATTTACCACATTGAGAGGGGCATCAAAGGGTGGAAGATACAGGATGGTCTGTGTATAGGAATATCGGTATTTTGGCTACTGTTCTATGCAGAAACATGTTTTTAAAGAGGATTGAAACTGTAGTCCTGAAATATAGACAGTCTTAGTCATGAAAAGTATGTTCATTATTTTTAAAACTTAGAAAGAAAAAAAAAAAAAACTATTTTAACCTTTTAATTTAGTCTGTGGAAAGTACCTTTAGATTGTAAATGTCAGCAGGTATGCACATTTAATATGCAATCACATGCTAGGTGTAAATATATCACTTGTATAGCTTTCTCTTTTTGTTCATCATAAATTTTGCTTGAGTGGGCACCAGTAACATCTCCATACTTCCTGTCGCACTCTAGTGTAGCCCAAGGGCATCTGCTTGCACCAGAAACACAAAGAGCCTCAAACCATTCATTCAGGTCATGAGAATGAGATCTATAATTTGTTCTGTTTTTTTTTGGCACATCAGATACAACATGGGTAGCTTGCCAGGCTCTGACTATGGCTGTAAATATATATAAAAAATGAATAGCAATAAAATTATAAAAATATTTTTATGTTAAATCTAGTCTTCATAGTGAATCTAGAAATGTCACCCAATGATTACTAATAGAAAATTGTTACCTAAATTTTACATGAATTTAACCATATTTTTGCATTCAGTAATTTAATTAAGAATGTTTTGTCCATAAAGTTAAAATAATTAAAAATACCCTATTTCTTATTTAGTTTTCTACTTCTTAAAGAATGTGAAAGCAATTTTGAGTTTTTATGTTTAGGCAAACTTGTATGTGATTAACTTTAATGTAATTAAAGCTTAAGTGCTGCCCCTTATAGGATCCCTGACATGAAATTAAACCTTGTAAAATTCATTTCACTCTAATGATTTTATGTAATCAGATACCACTTCACTTTTTAATCCTTTCTAATTTTTTGTACATAAATATTACTTTCAATATTTTTACAATGAGAATTTGTTTCTGGTGAGATGTTTGAGGGCAGTTTGTATTTGAAATTTATATAAATATAATTGATCATTATGTGTTTAAGACTTTTTCTATATTCACATAATAGCCTTGATTAAGTAATAGGAAAGTAGTGGGCATAAACAGTCTAAAAGCAGCAAGATCAATAAAGACCAGTGGGCTTGTTTCATTTAACAGAACGGGATTTCGTGCACAACAGACCCATTAATTTATTTCCTATAGAAAACTTTCTAGTCTATTAACTTTTTGGAGTTATGTAACCATTATGATTTTGTAAAACTAGATAAAACACATCTAAATACATTTTATCTTTCTACTTGAATGTAAGAATAATTTACTAGTTAATTTAAGAAACAGAAGATGCTAATATGCAAAATGATCTCTAATAGCTTTAAACTGTATATGCAGGTATTTAATATATGTGTAATGAATATAGTCATGGAAATAAACTTTTATAAAGTCGAAAATTAGAAAGATGCAAAATAAGATAAAATTATATCTATATTTTTCTGAAAAGTTTTATTTATTTTTTAAAAACTCATTTTAACTCAGTACATAGCACCTATATAGATATTTTTTGCAAAATTTAATAGATTATATTTTTATTTTCTGTGTGTGAAGAAAGTATCACATTGTGATACTCTATTCTAGGTTTAATCCCAGCATGCAAATTTTGTTATGTAGTAACAATTTTTACGTTTATCACACAGTTTTATATTCTGTGATTGTTTAAATGAGGATTCATTCTCATAAATATGAAACATGCCCTCTTTTTCTGAGTTACTTCTCTGACTCAAGTAATGTCATGGTTTTAAGACATTATATTATATAAACAGATTTTTTAGCAAATGGAAATAACTCAATTTGCCCAAGGACAAGTGAATGAATAAAGAAGATGTGGCATATACACAAAAGTATATTACTAAATAATGGGAAATAAAAGGGAATCCTTTATTTTGTCAATACATACAATATGATGGGTGTTAGCTGAGATGCCTGCCAGAAAGACAGATAATGGATAGACCTCCTCATATAGAGGTTATAGAAAAGCAAGAAAAACAAATTTATATGTAAAATGCAAAATAGTTACTATTTTGCATTTAGTTGTTTTGCATTTTAATTTTTTCTAAAATGTAAATAACAAAATAGTTGTTACTAAACTACAAAATGGTGGACAGGATGAGGGAGTGGAGAGGGAATACTGAAATGCAGCATCTGAAGATCATGCTTTTGTGGTAATCGTGGTGTATTATGCAATTTGAAGAGTAGTGGGAAACTGCATGCTTAAGATATGTATTGTTTTTATATATATATAATTCTAGAAAATTATCATATTTGAAGTATTGAAGCTTGCTCTTGACCTGTTTTGGAAGCACAAAGATCATCATTTAGTGATCTGTCAAAAATAGCTTGCTGAATAACTCTAGAATATGTAAAACTCATTTTACTTCTTGTGATTGTCCTCAAGAAAACAGCAAACAGATGATTCTATATGATCATTTCAGACTTTCTACCAGTTGCATTCCAATATTGTCCCAAGTCAGTTCACAAAAGAATAACGAGTTAATACATTAGATCAAGAAAGATAAACGTGGGATAGCTTTACCCTCTAAACTTTAATGTAATTTGTCGAACATTAGGAACCACAAAGCATGATATAATATGGAACTAAGATTGTAGTTAAATGAGAAATATGAGTTTAGAAGTTCTTTGGTAGTTATTCCGAGTTTTTCTTCTTCCTGTAAGTTTTGGAGGATTTCATGTTCTACTCCTCCTTCTTTGATTCTCATAATGTTGCAATACTCTTCCCATGAACTTATTTATTTACTTATTTATTTTTTTTTTTTGGGTCACACCCAGCAATGCTGAGGGGCTTCTCCTGGCTTTGCACTCGGGAATTAATCCTGGCGGTGCTCGGGGGACCATATGGGATGCCGGGGATCAAACCTGGGCCGGCATGGGCAGGCCACGTGCAAGGCAAACGCCCTACCCGCTGGACTATCGCTCCGGCCCCATCTTCCCATGAACTTATTCTTTCATACTTCCTACTGTCACATCATTAAATTTATGAATGTTAAGAGAAATACTATATTCTTAATGATGAGTTGTTCAGCTTCTCTCACACTAATATTGACTATAATATTTTACAAACAAGATTTCACCATTAATCCAACTGTAGAGTCTAGGACTAGTCACTGAAAGTCATGCATCTCTAGCTATGTTGACGATCACTTGATCACTTGAATCCCCGTTATTCATCGATTTGCTCGAGCAGGCGCCAGTAACATTTCCATTGGACTCTATCACGTGCCAATGTAGCACAATGGCATCTGGTTGATTAAGGAATATGAAGAGCCTCAAACCCTTCCTTCAGGGTCTTTACAAGGAAGTCTGACCATCTTGTAGGTGGGCGGCCATGTGATCTTTTGATATCCCTTGGGATCCAGTCGGTAATGGCTCTAGTCCAGCGGTTGTCTCCAAAACGCATTACATGTCCAGCCCATCTGATTTTCGATACCCTAGCAAACGAGACAGCATCCCTGATTCTGGAATAGCGAGGGAGGTCAGAACTCCGGATTCCTTCTCTCACTTGAGTGAGGCGTGATATTCCAAGCATAGCTCTTCCGATTCCTCCTCTGGGAGACCGAATAGCATTCTCATCCTGCTTTCATAGGGCCCAGGTCTCTGAGGAATATGTTAATGCAGGAAGCATGGTGGAGTCGAAGAGATATGCCTGGAGCCGGAGGTTCTTTGTCCTTTTAGCTATTTCTTCGATGCCTTTGAAGGCATTCCATGCAGCTCTCTTCCTCCTGCGCAGCTCAGATTTTAGGTCGTTCATCATGTTGATGGAAAAGTGCAATTACTTCCCAAAGGTAACTAAAAACAACCAGAAAACTTGTTTTCACTCACATTACTTTTACAACTATAGTTTGAAAATCAATTGATTAAAATAAACTTATCTTACATAAGTTTAAAGTCAATAAAATGCAACCTGAAATAAAAAGAAATATTAATTCTCCTGAATTCAGTCTGAATCTCTACTTCAGGCCCACAGCTGCGCTGCTCGGCTGGCCCCATGTGGAAGCAACCCATGGGGCTGACCTCCTGGTAAGGGACTTGGCCATCCCCTGGCTGAGTCTAACATTGCTCCAAAGGTTTGCTCTCATGAGCGGGGGAGAGACCATGCTGGCCGGATTCGGAGTGGAGTTTTGGGCCTTGCCCTTTCCTCAGCGTCCATGCCAGTTGCCCGGAAGAGAGAGACCCACCCACGCCAGACTCAGCTAATTTGCAACCTCGGGAAGAGATCCAGATCCATCCACTTCAGACCCACAGCTGCGCTGCTCGCCTGGCGCCCATGTGGAAGCAACCCATGGTGCTGATCTTCCGGTAAGGGGCTCCAGCCATCCCCTGGCCGAGACCAACATTGCTCCAAGGGTTTGCTCTCATGAGCGGGGCAGAGACCATGCTGGGCGGACTCCGGAGTGGAGTTTTGTCCCTGCCCTTTCCTCGGCCTCCATGTCAGTTGCCCTGGAAGAGAGACCCACCCACACCAGACCCACATGTTCCTTTATGTTCCGTGATATTTTTATAGGATACTGGATTTTGCACCAACATCCACAAGCAGTGCCTGATAAAATTTCACGGCTGTCCTAGGCTGCCAAAACGAAGAAGGACTAAAATGACTGTCTGTACTTTCAATGCACGTACACTGGCAACGGAAGCATATATTGAGGATCTGATGCTGCAAGCAAGAAAGATCAAGTACGACATCATTGGTCTGACTGAGACGAGGAGGCGCCAGTCGCATCATGCTGTATTTGACACCGGAGAAGAATTGTTCCTTGGAACATGTGATGAAAGAGGCGTCGGTGGCATTGGTGTCCTTGTCAACACGAACATGGCTGTCAACATTGATTCATTTGAATGCCTAACAAACCGAATAGGACGATTACACTTGAGGATATGTGGCCCACTGCCAGCAATTTCTATCTTCATTGTCTATGCACCAACATCCACATACAAAGAAGATGAAATTGAGAAATTCTACATGGAATTGGAGGAGTTCTATAAAAAAGATCACACCTTCTACAAGATCATAGTCGGTGATTTTAATGCCAAGATAGGACCGAGAAGATCGGCTGAAGAACTCCACATCGGGACCCATGGCCTAGAATGGAACGAACAGGGTGAGAGACTATCTGAGTTCATCATGTCCACCAAGACTATTCATGGGAACTCACAGTTTCAGAAGGCTGAAGCGAAACGTTGGACATGGGAATCTCCTGGTGGACAGTTCCACAATGAAATCGACCACATCATCTTCAATCGACGGTTTTGTCTGACCGATGTTGCTGTCGTCCCCAAATTCCAGACAGGATCGGACCACCGTCTCCTTCGTGCAAAATTCTACTTCCCGCAACGGGGAGAAAAGGCTGCAAAGTTTAAGAAGAGAACTCCCAGAACGACCACCAACTGGGAACTCTTTAGCACCATTGCGGCAACATGGGAAGATACCATCATTGATGACATCGATGAAGAATACAACCGACTGGTTCAGCACCTCCATGATTGTGCGAAGAATGCCGAGAGAGAGAAAAACACAAAAGGACGCTTGTGTTCAGAAACTCTCGAGCTCATTCGCCAACGTGGCAAGGCGCGAGCCTCAGGAGACCAAATGCTAACGTCCAAGCTTGCTAAACAGTGCAGAGAAGCGATAAAAGCAGACCTCAAAGACAGAAGAGCAGAAATACTGGAAGATGCAGCAGAAGCCGGGAAAAGTATTCGCACTGCCCGCCTGTCCTTCGCCAACTATAAGACCAAGATGACTGCCCTCCGACGCCCTGATGGATCTATCACATCTTCCAGAAAGGCAATGGAGAAGATTATCCAGGACTTCTACTCAAATCTTTTTGATAGCCACATCCACCTGCCCACATACCAAATTCCACAGGATGGATACGTCATTCCCAACGTTCTCCCTTCTGAAATAAGACATGCCATCTCATCGGTAAAAGAAGGGAACAGCACCAGGCCCAGACAAAGTCAGACCCGAACATCTGAAGAATCTGCCATCGGTGCTCATCAATACACTAGCTCGGCTCTTCACACGCTACCTGTCCGAATGCAAGGTGCCCTCCCAATGGAAAACCAGCAGGACAGTTCTACTGTTCAAGAAGGGAGACATTCATGACATCGGCAACTATCGCCCCATCTGCCTGTTGTCTGTCATCTACAAGCTGTTTACACGAGTCATCCTGAACAGGATTAGCAGAACACTAGATGAAGGTCAACCATGCGAGCAAGCAGGTTTCCGGAAAGGATTCAGCACAATCGACCATATCCACACAGTAACCAAGCTCATTGAGGTTTGTAGGGAGTACAAGATGCCGCTCTGTCTCACGTTCATTGATTTACAGAAAGCCTTTGATTCTGTGGAAACTGAAGCAGTCATCGAAGCCCCTAGTCAAACAGGGTGTTCAAACCCAATACATCAAGATCCTTCGTGAGCTGTATTATGGATTCACCACCAGGATCTCACCATTCTACAAAGAAGTGATCATTGATGTCAAAAGAGGGGTTCGACAGGGTGATACCATCTCACCAAAACTCTTCAGTGCCACCCTAGAGAACATCATGAGACAATTAGAATGGGAAGGAATGGGAGTGAAGATAGATGGTCGGCAACTACACCACCTCCCGCTTCGCTGATGACATCGTTCTAATAACACCAAACATTAGCCAAGCGGCACAAATGCTGGCTGACTTTGACCGAGAATGTGGAAAGGTAGGTCTACAGCTGAATCTGAAGAAAACTATGTTCATGAAGAATGAACTAGTTCCAGAGGCCCCATTCTCTCTCAATGGAACAAACATCTCTGAATGCAGCAGTTATGTGTACCTAGGTCGAGAAGTCAACATGATGAATGACCTAAAACCTGAGCTGCGCAGGAGGAAGAGAGCGGCATGGAATGCCTTCAAAGGCATCGAAGAAATAGCTAAAAGGACAAAGAACCTCCGGCTCCGGGCACATCTCTTTGACTCCACCGTTCTCCCTGCATTAACATACGCCTCAGAGACCTGGGCCCTACGAAAGCAGGATGAGAATGCTATTCGGGTCTTCCAGAGAGGCATCGAAAGAGCTATGCTTGGAATATCATGTCTCACTCAAGTGAGAGAAGGAATCCGGAGTTCTGAGCTCCGTCGCTATTCCAGAATCAGGGACGCTGTCTCGTTTGCCAAGGCATCGAAAATCAGATGGGCTGGACATGTAATGCGATTTGGAGACAACCGCTGGACCAGAGCCGTTACCGACTGGATCCCACGGGATGTCAAAAGATCACGTGGCCGCCCACCTACAAGATGGTCAGACTTCCTTGTTAAGACCCTGAAGGAACGGTTTGAGGCTCTTCATATTCCTGAATCAACCAGATGCCATTGGGCTACATTGGCACGTGATAGGGTCCAATGGAAATGTTACTGGCGCCCGCTCGAGCAAATCGATGAGTAACGGGATTCAAGTGATCAAGTGACTGGATTTTGCATAAGGTTCTCCCCAATTTCTTTCACATTTATACATAGTAAACAGTTAAAGACATGTTTAACTGATACCAATTAGCCTGGCAAGAAGCTAGAGCAAACCACACATCATGCAGTTAGTCATTCTCAACATCCAGACTCCATAGTTCCTCAGAGCTCCATCCAAGAGAAAACCTGATCTTCCCTCTTTAAGTTTCATCAGTAAATGCTCAGGTTGAGAGCCTTCTACTGAGACTATACCACCTACACGGTAAAGCCTGGCAAGCTACCGTGTCTTATTTACTTTTATGCCAAAGACTAGTAACTATTATGGACCTCAGTTTCATAACCTGTAAATGGTTTTGGGTTCCTCCTGTCCTCATAGCAAGTAGATGCCCTTGGGTTGCACTTGCTTGTGTCAGGAACTTATGGAGATGTTACTAGTGCCCACTCAAGCAAAACGATGAACAATGGGAAGACAGTGATACAGTGATTAATTTTCCAAGCAGTTTAAGTTAATTTTCCAGTTTAAGAAAAGAGGAAATAACTATGTCATTCAAGATGAAAACTGGCACACAGAGAAATCTCAAAAACATTGTTTCACAATTTATACAGCTATTCTCTTTGCAACATGTAATAAACTTGATGTGAGAATAAGTTTTTATTATTAATAAGTGGAATTTACAAAGTTCATTTTATTACATTTAAAATAAAATTATTTATTACATAATAAACAGAATTTATAAAAAAATGTTACCTGTCAGTGAACGCTAGGTTCCCCAACAAAATCCGAGAACAGGCAAGGGAACCCTTCTGCCCTAGGGGATTGGTGTGAGAATCTAGTGAAGTTTCAAAAGACATTACTCAAACATGTCCTGGTTTACAATCCAGTAACAGGAAAACCCCAGATTTTAATTTTCTAGCTGAGTGAACCTTGGCCATGTGTAGGTTTAGAATTCTAGGCCAAGAGGGCTGTTATCATGTGCTCTGGCCCAACATGGAAGAGAGAGAAGAGAGGAGGAGAGCAGATGCACAGAGTGAAAGAAAGAAAAGGAGAAAAAGGTGCAGAAGACAGCAGGCTACATATTTTATAACTTTTCAGCACTGACTTGCTCACATCAATGGAACGCAGTTAGGGTTAATCTCGTCAGGTAACTTCTCCTAGGACATCACCTAGTCCCATTGAAATGTTAGTATTGCTACATCCAATGCTGCAGACCCTTGGTTTTCCAGCTGGTCCTAGGCAGATTGGGGAAGGGCATCTGAGATGAATTGTATCTCAGAATATAAAGGCATTCATCTCTACAAAGACATGCATCTGTACCAATGGATATTCTATAGCCAGGTAAATATTTCTCCAAGCCTTCGGAAGATTCTCATTTCTACGTCATAGTTGTTTTGTGAGACTGACGCGCTGCCTACTGCGCTAAGGAGGCAACCCCTTAAGGGAGTTTTGGCCCCTGCCCTTTCCAACGCCTCCATGCCAGTATCCCATAAAATTCCTCCGCCTCCATGCCAGTTGCCCCGGAAGAGAGACCCACCCACACCAGACCCAAATGTTCCTTTATGTTCCATGATATTTTTATAGGATTCTCATTTTTACGTCATAGTTGTTTTATGAGACTGACACACTACACATGGCCAAGGTTCACTTAGCTAGAAAATTAAAATCTGGGGTTTTCCTATTACTGGATTGTATACCAGGACCTGTTTGAGTAATGTCTTTTTGAAACTTCACTAGATTCTCACACCAATCCCCTAGGGCAGAAGGGGTTCCCTTGCCTGCTCTCGGATTTTGTTGGGGAACCCAGCCTTCACTGACAGGTAACATATCTGAGACACACAGATATGGGGCAGAGCTCCTACTTGCTCTCCCTGTGCCCAGCCGCTCACAAGGCACCCAGGTGGGATGGTGGGTTCTAGCCCTGGCCCGCCACCCCAGCAGAGCCTTGCAACAAGCCAGACGACCCCCCCCCACCCCCTGAGGGCCTCCATTTTCCACATGCGGACTTCTCTCTCATCAGAACTCCACCCAGCAGACCAGCCTATCACAGCCCGGATCATGGACACCCACCCTGCAGCAGTCTTTTTTTAAATCCGGCTCAGGTATGCCGGTCCAGAGACTCACAAACATGGGGCAGAGCTGCTACTTGCTCTCCCTGTGCCCAGCCGCTCACGAGGTGCCCAGGAGGGGATGGTGGGTTCTAGCCCTGGCCCACCACCCCAGCAGAGCCTTGCAACAAGCCAGATGACTCCCCACCCCATGAGGGCCTCCATTTTCCACATCCGGACTTCTCTTTCTTCAGAACTCCACCCAGCAGACCAGCTTATCACAGCCTGGCTCGAGCACGGTTCATCAATAAATGCTGGACTTAGAGATGACTACAAGAGTATGCTACCTGCACGGCAGAGCCTGGCAAGCTAACCGTGTTGTATTTGATATGCCAAATGCCAGTAACAATTATAGACCTCATTCCGGAATGGATTGAGGCTCTTTATGTTCCTGGAGCAAGCAGATGCCCTTGGACTCTACTAGCATGAGACAGGACATATGGAGATGTTACTGGGGCCCGCTCGAGCAAATCAATGATGAACGGGAAGACAGTGAGGCAGTTTTTTTTGTATATTTGCCTTTAGACTTATTAGAGAGCTGTGCTTAATTGCTTGCTTGCTTAGAGGCAAACAGCATTTCTCTTTGGTCTACTTATAGATGCAATGTAGCCAGATAAAAAATAATGGTAAGATCTATCTAGTCCCACGATGATTATGGCAGAGGGATAAATAATATTTATACCAGCTAACAAAGAATACATGGTGAGGTATACTGCCAAAAAGGTCACAGATCCAAATTGTTTTCATGCCACTAACTTCAAAGTGACCTGCAGGAGGTAACAGCAGATGAGGCGTAGAGATTCTGGGCAACACATACCCATTATTGAAACAATATTTTAATTTAAATTATGAGAGCCTCAAATCTATTGGAGAAAAAACTAAAAATAGCAAACTTAAAATATCTATTTCATAAGTTTTATTTATTTTGTAAAATGGAAGATGCAGCAGAAGCCAGGAAAAGCATTTGCAACGCCCGCCTGTCCTTCGCCAACTATAAGACCAAGATGACTGCCCTCCAATGACCTGATGGATCTATCACATCCTCCAGAAAGACAATGGAGAAGATTATTCATGACTTATACTCATATCTCTTTGATAGCCACATCCACCTGCCCACATACCAAATTCCGCAGGATGGATATGTCGTTCCCAACGTTCTCCCTTCTGAAATCCAGCATGCCATTTCGTCATTAAAGAAGGGAACAGCATCAGGCTCAGGCAAAGTCAGACCTGAACACCTGAACAATCTGCCTTCAGTACTCATCAATACACTGGCTAGGTTCATCACATGCTACCTGTCTGAATTCAAGGTGCCCACCCAATGGAAAACCAACAGGTCAATTCTACTTTTCAAGAAGGGAGACATCCACGGCATTGGTTACCATCGCCGCATCTGCCTGTTGTCTGTCATCTACAAGCTGTTCATTCGAGTCATCCCTCAACAGGATAGGCGGAACATTAGATGAAGGACAACCATGAGAGCAAGCTGACTTCTGAAAGGATTCAGCACAATCGACCATATCCACATGGTAACGAAGCTCATTGAAGTTTATAGGGAGTTCAGGATGCCACTCCGTCTCACGTTCATTGATTTTAAGAAAGCCTTTGATTCTGTGGAGACTGCAGCAGTCATCAAAACCCTAGCCACACAGGGTGCTCAAACCCAATATATCAAGATCCTTCGTGAGCTGTATTATAGATTACCACCAGGATCTCACCATTCTACAAAGAAGTAATCATCGATGTCGAAAGAGGGGTTCAGCAGTGATACAATTTTACCAAAACTCTTCAGCACCACCGAAGAGAACATAATGCAACAATTAGAATGGGAAGGAATGGAAGTGAAGATAGACGGTCGACGACTACACTACCTCTGCTTCACTGATGGCATCGTTCTAATAACACCAAACATTAGCCAAGTGGCACAAATGCTGGCGGACTTCTACCAAGAATGTGGAAAAAATAGGTCTACAGCTGAATCTGAAATAAACAAGGTTCATGAGAAATGAACTAGTTCCAGAGGCTCCATTCCCTCTCATGGAACAAACATCTCTGAATGCAGCAGTTATGTGTACCTAGGTCAAGAAATCAACATGATGAACGACCTAAAACCTGAGCTGCACAGGAGGAAGAGAGCGGTATGGAATGCCTTGAAAAGCATCGAAGATATAGCTAAAAAGACAAAGAACCTCCAGCTCCAGGCACATCTCTTCAACTCCACCCTTCTCCCTGCATTAACATATGCCTCAGAGACCTGGGCCGTATGAAAGCATAATGAGAATGCTATTCGAGTCTCCCAAAGAGGAATCAAAAGAGCTATGCTTGGAATATCAAGACTCATTCAAGTGATAGAAGGAATCCAGAGCTCCGACCTCTGGCACTGTTCCAGCGTCAGGGACGCTGTCTTAATTGCCAAGGCATTAAAAATAAGATGAGCTGCTATGAAAATAAAAATTGTGGATGGTGTTTCCGCTGTACTTGGCAACAACCAGTATGACCAAGAACTGATGACTGGATAAAGAAACTTGTGGTACATCTACACAATGGAATACTATGCAGCTGTTACGAAAAATGAAGTTATGAAATTTGCATATAAATGGATGGATAAGGAAAGAATCATGTTGGGTGAAATTAGTCAGAAGGAAAGAGAGATATAGAATGACTGTATTTATTTGCATGACATATATATACATATACACACACATATTTATATGTATATATACATATATACATATATATATATATATATATATATATATATATATATATATATGACACCAAAATCCAATGTCGGGCAAAAACGTGGAACAGGGAGGTCTTACCAAAAGTGGAAAGTACCGCAAACATGTGGGAGTCAGAGGTTAGGTAAGACAGAGAAGGGAATATGTGTGAAAAAATGTCGAAAGGGCTAATACCAACCTAGAACTGAGCATTAAATACAGGCAAAAATTGCATGCGGCTGGCCCATGTCGGCCCGGGGTTCGATCCCCAGCATCCCATATGGTCCCCTGAGCACTGCCAGGAGTAATTCCTGAGAGCAGAGACAGGAGAAACCTCTGAGCATTGCCGGGTGTGATCCCAAAAAAGCAAAAAAAAAAAATACAGGCAAAAAATGCACATGATGGCCTCTAAGTGTATGTAGTGCAACCCGCAATGTATAAGAGAAGGAAAAGAGAGAGAGAGGAGAGAGAAAAGAGATAAAGAACCTGCCATTTAGGCAAGCTGTGGGGGGGGAGGGAATTGGGGACATTAGTGGTGGGAAATGGGCATTGGTGGAGGGCAGGGTGCTGGAACACTATGTGACCGAAACCTCTAAACATGAACAACGTTGTAATTGTATATCTCACTGTGGTATAATCAAATATTTAATAAAAAAATCAGGTGGGCTGGACATGTAATGCGATTTGGAGACGACCGCTGGACTAGAGCCATCATCAACTGAATCCCACGGGATATCAAGAGATCACGTGGGCTGCCCACCTACAAGAATGTCAGACTTCTTCATCAAGACCTTGAAGGAACGGTTTGAGGGTCTTTTTGTTTTCCTGAAGCAACCAGATGCCATTGGGCTACTCTGGCATGTGATAGGGTCAAATTGAAATGTTACTTGCACCCACTGGAGCAAATCGATGAATAACAGGATGTCAATTGATCAGAGAGTTTTATTTGACTTTATTTGTGTATTAATCATCTACCTCAAATACTAACAATTTATTTAAACAAGTGATAGTATGTCATCATATCCCAGTATTTTCTCATTCAGGCCAAAGAGATAGCAATTTATATATTATAGAAATTGAATATCACTCTTAATAAATATGATGATACATAGTTCAAATCATCATTTTAAAGTTTTCTATGTATTCTGTCGAGTTTTTAAAATTTATTTAAAAAATTACTATACCACTCTGAGACATACAGTTACAAAGATTTTTATGTTTGGGTTTCACTCATACAGTGTACAGGGACCTGTCCCCCTACCAGTGCCCTGTTCCCACCACCAATATCCCCAAATTCTCTATTCCCTCCTCTAGCTTGCCTCTATAGCAGGCACTTTTCTTTTTCTTCTCTATCCTTCTCTCTCTCTCTCTCTGTCTCTCTCTCCTTCTTTTTACACATTGTGACTTGCCCTACAGACATTTGGGGATTCTCGATTATTAGGTAAATACCTTTGTGTACAGTCAATGCTCAATTCTAGTCTGGCATTACCATTACCTACAACTAGTAGAACACGGATATATATTTATATCCCACTAATGAATGCAGTCAATTTATATATGTCCTTTACCTTCAGACTAATTTCATTCAGATTGATAGTTTCCATGTCCATAAATTTGCATGACTTCAATTTTTAAATTTCATGACTTCAATTTTTCTGACTGCTGTAATATTCCATTGTGTAGATATACCATAGTTTATTTAGTCAGTTGTCTGTTCTCTGACATTCAGGTTGTTTCTATATTCTGACTATTGTGAGTAGTGCTACAAAGAATATACAAATGCAGATAGTGTTTCTACTGTGTGTTTCTGTGTCTCCAGGGTATATTCCCAGAAGTGGTATTGCTGGATCAAATGGGTGTTCAATATCTAGTTTTTAGAGGATTGTCCATATAGTTTTCCAAAAAGGCTGAACCAGTTCGCACCAACAGTGGATGAGAGTCCCTTCTCTCCACATCCATGCCAGCACTGGTTGTTCTTGCTCTTTCAGATGTGTGTCATCTCTGTGGTGTGAGGTGATACTTGTTGTTTTGATTTGCATCTCAATGATGATTAATGATGAAGAATGCTGCTCATATGCCTTTTGGCTATTTGAATTTCTTCTTTTTGGAAGTTTCTGTTCATTTCTGATCCCCATTTTTTGAAGAGGTTGACTGTTTTCCTGTAAAAGTTCTACCAGTGCCTGATATATCATTGATATTAACCCACTATCAGATGGGCGTTGGATGAATATTCTTTCCCAGTCTGTGGGCTATCTTTGTATCTCAGTCACTATTTCTTTGAGGTGCAGAAGCTTTTCAGTTTCAGGTAAACATAAACATTCTATTTATGTTTGCTTCCATTTGCTTTGTCAATGGTGTTTTGACTTTGAAGATCCCCTTAGCTTCTATGTCATAGAGTGTTTTTCCTATTCCGTTTTGATATATCTTATAGATTCATGTCTAATGTTGAGATCTTTCATTAATATTGATTGATTTTTGTTCATGGCATTAGACAGAGGTCTATGTTCATTTTATTTTCATGTAGCTGCCCAGTTTTGCCAGCACCATTTGTTGAAGAGGCTTTCTTTACTCCACTTAATATTTTTTTTCTTATTTATAAAAAATTAAGCTATCATAATGTGCCCAGCTTCTCAGGAGGCTGAGAAGGATGGCAGGTTCTATCCCAGACCTGACACCCCAGCAGAGCCTCGCAACAAGCCAGACAAACCCCCACTCCATGAGGGCCGCCATTTTCCACATCTGAACTTCCTCTCGTCAGAACTCCACCCAGCAGATGAGCCTATCACAGCCCAGATCATCGACACCCACCCTGCAGCAGTCTTTATCAATCTGACCCAGGTATCTGATACAGAGACTCACAGACATGGGGCAGAGCTGCTACCAGTTCTCCCTGTGCCCACCGCTCACGAGGCACCTGGGAGGAATGGCGGGTTCTAGCCCTGGCCCACCACCCCAGCAGAGCCTACGCAACAAGCCAGAAGACCCCCACTCCATGAGGGCTGCCATTTTCCACATCCGGGCTTCCCTCTGGTCAGAACTCCACCCAGCAGACGAGGCCTATCACAGCCCAGCTCGCGTGGTCGCTTGCAGCCATGTGGTTCATCAATAAATGCTGTATTTAGAGTTGACTACAAAAGTATGCCACCCGCACAGTAAGCCTGGCAAGCTACTCTGCCGTATTTGATATGCCAAATAACAGTAAGGTTTGAGGCTCTTTATGTTCCTGGAGCAAGCAGATGCCCTTGGGCTCTACTAGCATGAGACAGGACATATGGAGATGTTACTGGTGCCTGCTCGAGTAAATCAATGATGAACAGGAAGATACTGATAGTGATAGTGAAGCTATTATATATTTGACAGTGTTTTTAGGATATTTGATTCTGTTCCATACGTCTGCAGGTCATCTCTATACCAATACCATGCCGTATTTATTACTATTGCTTTGTAGTAGAGTCTGAAGTTGGGGAAAGTGATACCTCTCATCTCCTTTATCCAAACATTGTTTTACATATTGGTGGGTGTTTATTATTCCATACAAATTTCAGGAATGGTTGGTCAATTTATTTGAAGAATGTCATGGGTATCCTTATAGAGACTGGACTGAATGTGTATAAAGCTCTATGGAATATTACCATTTTGATAATGTTTTTTCTCCCAATCCTTGCGCAGGGATGGTGCCTCCATTTCCTCGGGTCCTCTTTTATTTCTTGAAAGCAATATTTTGTAGTTTTCTTTGTACTGATCCTTTACATTCTTAGTCAAACTGATTCCTAGGCAACTGATTTCTGTCATACAATTGTGCCTGGAATTGTTTCTTTAATATCCCTTTCTTCTCTTTCATTATTTGCGTATAGGAAAGCCATTGATTTTTTGGGTATTGATTCTGTGTCCTGCCACTCTACTATAGGAATCTATTGTTTCTAGTAGCTTTTTGTAGAGAGTTTAGGGTTCTCTAGATATATATGTCATCTGCAAATAGTGACTGCTTGACTTCTTTCATACAAGGAATAGAAGTGGTGATGAAGAGGTACGTATTATATCTTGTATGAAAGTTTTACATGATTAAACTTTGTAAAAGAATTTAATTTGCAAAATAGTCATTTTTATGTCTGGTATTATATGACAATCTCAGGCATAGAGCACTTTCAACATTTTTTTTGTTGCTCACTTTCATTCTTTTCAAAATAACAATTACTGTTTTCAAAATCACGTTCTCTTGAGGAATGAAACAAGGCATTTAGCAAAGAAAAGTCATTCCTGCACATTGGCTCAGTCTGCTTATTAGATATATCACCTTAGTTTAGTGGTTTTACAGCTTCTCCACATGATATAAAAATAAGGGTATGAACCTATCTAATATATTGGACAAAGAAACATAGCAATTGGACTCTGAAGCGTTGCTAGGGCTCTTGCTTTTATTTGGTCAACTCTGGTTTGATCCCTTGTAACCTATGAGATAATCTGAGTCCACCAACAGTAATTCCTGATCACAAAGCGAAGAGTAAGTCTTGAACACTGCCATTGTGACCCCCAATACAAAAGCAAACAAGCCAAAAGGAAATATAGTAAGGAAACAACAAATTACTTTATGAAATATAAGAGAAATGGGGAATTGATCTACAAAAGTAAGCTTGGAGTTGGAAGAGGAATGAAGTGTTTGGGAGGGACTTGGATATTGGGGTAGGAAAACAGCCACTCCAGTGTTGAGTGTGAAGTGGGATCGATGCATGCGTGGAGCTATCATTTATGCTGTTGTAAATCACGGTACGATAAAACAGGTGAAAAAATATAAAACATTTCCCTTAAAGTGCTGTTTACAAAATAAAAATAAGTAGCATGAATCTTCCTATTCAATTTTCCTTTGACCCATGTTTTAGGGAGTAAGATATGGAATGTGGATGGTACATCTTCACAACTAAAGCTTAGAAGCACATTTCTCTGAGTTGAAGAATACATAAATTCAAAATTACAGATGATTAGTAGTTTATTTTGTGGGAATTTCATAATAAGGGTTCTACCTTTTAGACTCTCCAGGGAGGAAAATACAGTGATTCTGTGCAGGCATTCTCTATTGGAGTCCCCAATATAAACTGCACCCATAAGTCACAGAAAATAGACTGATAACTGTCAGCAGCTAGGGAGCTGAAAAAATATTGCCTGGGTGAGAACTTCATATCAAAGTCATAATTTTTGCCCAATAACTATGCTATAATCACTTGATCACTTGACATCCCAATATTCATCGATTGGCTAGAGCGGGCACCAGTAACATTTTCATTTGACCTTATCATGTGCCAGTGTGACCCAATGGCATATGGTTGCTTCAGGAATACAAAGAGCCTCAAACCGTTCGTTCAGGGTCTTGACGAAGAAGTCTGACCATCTTGTAGGTGGGCGCCAAGTGATCTTTTGACATCCCATGGGGTCCTGTGTATCCTGTGGAATCCATCCTGTGGGATCCAGCCTATGATATTGCTATTCAGTGGGATAGCAATATCATGAAGCTATAATAAACCTATGATATTGTTATGCAACTCCAACTGGGTTTTTTTTTTTTTTTTGGGTCACGCCCGGCGATTCTCAGGGGTTACACCTGGCTCTGCACTCAGGAATTACTCCTTGCAGTGCTTAGGGGACCATATGGGATGCCGGGATAGAACCTGGGTCAGCAGCATGCAAGGCAAACGCCCTACACACTGGACTATCGCTCTGGGTTTAAAAACTCATTAAGCGGATTGTTATCTACCAGAAAACTTTACATTATATAGAACGCATCTACATAGAAGACATTTGATATTAGAATGCTTACTGGACCACTGTTTGGCTAATGTATGCCAAGAAATATTCACTTACTTCATAACACTAAAAAAACAGACTACAAATATGTTATAATATTGCCACAAAATTTTGTATTTTAATACTACTGAAGTAGAACAATACAAATAAATTTCATTTGCCAGTTCTTTCATCTAAAGAGCCTGGTAATCAGAATGATCTTATTCATGTGGTTACAGGTGTTAGTGCAGAAATAAGTTTCTAGATAAACACATGGATTTCTTATTTGTGAAATTGTTAAACTCATCATTTTCAGTGCCCCTGTATTCCAGCATGACAAAATAAATGCTAGATGGATAAATACATGAAATCTAATGCAATAAGCAATACACACATGAAATAATTGAATTTAACCCAAGACAAGTATTATAGCAGATGAATCAATTCAGGAACAGCACTCTATTTGAGATACAAATGGCTGTGGTAAACAAAGTAAGAAAAAAATAAAAGTGCTGAGAGCTACCATAGTAACAACAGGGAAACAATTCTTTAACTTACACTGCAGAATAGTAACTATAAAATGGGTTACAGGAAATTCTGTCTAAAATGAAGTAGAATAGTGAATATGTTGATGGTGAGACTTTTATAGTGGCTTCAAGTGGCTTCATTTGAATTTCAATTTTCAAAATTGTAAGTTGTATAAAGAATACATTCTTTAGCTAAAGCTAGATAAGTTGCTATATTTTAAATATGGATATAAATTGTCTGTGTTTTATATTAGTTATCTCTAAAACAAAAGCAATATTGAACCAGAAAAAAAAGCTTTTGACAAATGATGCTTAATATATTAGCATTTATATAAGTAAATATAATGACTCTAATTTTTTAAAATTCTTTCTTGGGTGTATATAGGCATAAAAGTAGCATTAAAGAATAAATATGCATGGGGATCAGAGCAATAGTACAGGGAATAGGACATTATTTGCCTTGCATTTAGCTGGCCTGGGTTCAATCCCAACCATCCTATGTGGTCTTCTGAGCACTGACAGGAGTAGTTCCTGAGTGTAGAGCCAGGAGTAATTGCTGAGCATCACTGGGTGTGACCCACATAGAAAAAAATATGAATAAATACACAGCACATTACAAACTTAAGTAGATAAAAATACCCTTTGTCACAATCCATTTTTGTAGGGGAGAAGACTTTTGGGCCAGACCCAGAAGTACTCAAGGCTTATTCCTGGTTTTCGTGCTCAGGATCACTGCTGGTGGTTTACAAGGGACCGTGGTGGCACTATTGATAGAACAAGGGTCTCCCAAGTGCAAGGCAGTGACTTAATCCCTGTTCCCTGTTTCTAGAGCCCAGACTCACAATTCTAACACTTTTGGTGATATTACTTAATGTATAAAGGACAATATGTATTTATGATTTTAGTATGGAATATCATAAACATCAATATTTGAAAAATGAGAGATTAAGAAGATCTGAAATGTTAACTTGCTATTTATTTGCTAAAATATATTATTTTCATGTTTCATTTTGATTTATTTTAAGCTTTGTGAGGGTCACTATTATTGGCAGCACCATCATGGTAGCAGAGTTTAGGACCCGCTAGTGAGAAACTTACACAGTTGTGTTGGAGGTAGAGTCATGGATGGAATCCAGATCTTTGTATATGCAAATAAGCTGTGTTTAAATTGTTCCTAAATCTTTTAAAAACAACAAAGTAAAACTCTTCCATAGTATCACTTGTCTTCTTCACTTGCGTAGCATGTTAGCAAATAAATATAACTGTATAAAAAGGCATTTTTAAAATATGACTAAGTGTGACTTATTCAAAGTATGTGAAGGATGTTTGACATTAAAAAAATGCAATTCATTTTTACATCTATAAGCTACAAGACACATTATTAAAATGATTATATGAAATCATGAAGGTATATTTGACAAGTAGTTATAAAATTCTGCACCCTTTAATGCTAAAACTCTCAAATAAAGGTAGAATTACGAACAAGTTTCTTTTTTTCAAATAGAGAATATCTACAAAATTTTTCGTTAAAATGTGTTAATGAGACACTCTTACCCTCTGAATCTGGGAAAAAGGAATGATGTCCTCCATCACTCTGCTATCAAAATCATATTGAAATAACTAACTAGTAAAATTTTATTTAGATTATCTATGCATATATATGGAAATGAAATAGTATGTGGAAATATTCAAGCAGAATAATTTTAAGAGTTTATAAATTGCATGATTGCAATAAAATGTCAAGTCTGTCAAAAATATATTAACTAATCATCTAGCAAATTGATGTCTCAGATGAAAGTTAACTGCAGAGGCTGGAAAATAACATAGTGATCAACTTACATTTCTACATTGCAATGGGTCCTGGTTAGATCCCAGAACCAGAGGTCTCTGAAATCTTGACCCTGGAGGCTCCTGGGTGACATAATAAGCTCGGCCTGAGAAATCCTTGACATGACAGGGCATGCACAGCAATGCGGCTCCTGACAAAGTAAATAATAAATAGACAGTTCAATATGAAATGCAATTGCTAGCCTATCAATTAAACAGAACAATAATTTGATTTTTTGTGTCTGTTCGGTGGTCACACTAAGCAGTGCTCAGGGCTTACTCTTGATTCTTTGCTCAGTAGTCTCCTTAGGAGACCATGTGTGGTGCAGGGGCTTAAACTAGACTTAGATGCTTGCAAGGCAGTATCCTACAAACTGTACAAACTCTCAGGCTCGTGGTCTAATATTTTTTGATAAGCAGTGGTACACTGGGAATTTAAAGAAAATTTGTTTTAATGCAGGCTTTAATATAAAAGCTTCTAAAATTACATTTAAAAATCTTGTAACAAAATTGAAAAAAAGCAAGCTTTTTTTCTATATGGCTTATATGAAATTGTTATTTGGGAAGTTAGCATTCTCTGCTCCATTCACAGCATTGTTGATTTGAACTTTAGCATTAAATGGCATTCCAATCTTGTTGCCATAGATATATTAAAGTTTCTAGTAGGTTAGTGCTTTGTGTCAGAGTCTGTCACTAGGTAAAATGTTCTCGTCTAGGGGAAAAAAAATAACTTCCAACAGCAGACAAGGGCTTAACATAGTGTCAGCATCATGGAAAAGTCAACATTTGTTCTGAAGCTCATGGCAGTAAAAATGAAAAGCAATTCTAAAGGAATGATAGCAAAGGACAAAATAATGGAAGTAAAAGAACAAGGTGTTTGAAATAAATTAATTCACCTTGAATTCTTTTCTGTAGACTTGTTAGGTTATACAAGTGCCACATTTGTATGACTTAGTCCCAAATAATTTATTGCCTAACAATTCTGAGGCTAGCAGTCTAAGCTTAAAATGTCATGGAATTTATTAATTCTGATGAGGAGAAAGAAAAAATATTTTCCAGGTCTTTGATTTTATTTTGGAGAATACTATATTTTCTTAGGTTCTCCGATAACCTCCTTCCATATCTTTTGTGGTGTACAGATAAACCCTTTTAATAATATTTTATAAAGGTTTATCCTACTAATATTTAAATCAGTTATATATGGTAATCTATTATGAGTGATCATTGATGTAATTATTGATTATTGTAATTATTGTAAATGATGGTGCCAAAGATTTCCCAGTTGGTTTAGTTTTAGGAGTTCTCTTCTTAAACTTTGCAGTCTTTTCTACCCATTGCGTGAAGTAGAATTTTGCACAAGGGAGACAGTGGTCAGATGCTGTTTGGAATTTTGGGATGATAGCAACATCGGTCAGGCAAAATCGTCAATTGAAGATGATATGGTCAAATTTATTGTGGAATTGTCCACCAGGGATTCCCATGTCCAATGTTTCAATAAGCCTTGTGGAACTGAGTTTCCATGAATTGTCTTGTTGGACATGATGAACTCAGATAGTCTCTCACCCTGTTCATTCCATTCTAGGCCATGGGTCCCAATGTGGAGTTCTTCAGCTGATCTTTTCGATCCTATCTTGGCATTAAAATCGGAAGCTAGGCTATGGGAGGGGAGGGAATTGGGGACATTGGTGGTGGGAAATGGGCACTGGTGGAGGGCGGAGTGCTGGAACACTATGTAACCGAAACCTCCAAACATGAACAATGTTGTAATTGTATATCTCACTGTAGTATATAATAAAATATTTTAATAAACATTTAAAAAAATCACTATGATCTTGTAGAAGGTGTGATCTTTTTTTATAGAACTCCTCCAGTTCCATGTAGAATTTCTCAATTTCTTCTTCCTTGTATGTGGATGTTGATGCATAGACAACGAAGATAGAAACTGCTGGCAGTGGCCACATCTTTTCAAGTGTAATCGTGCTATCCGGTTTGTTAGGCATTCAAATGAATCAATGTTCATGGCCATGTTTGTGTTGACAAGGACACCGACACCACCGAGGCCTCCTTCGTCGCATGTTGCAAGGAACAGTTCTTCTCCGGTGTCAAAAACAGCATGATGCGATTGGCGCCTCCTCGTCTCATTCAGATGAATGATATCACACTTAATCTTTTTCACTTGCAATATCAGGTCCTTGGTATATGCTTCTGTTTCCAGTGTGCGTGCATTGAAAATACATACTGTCATTTTAGTCCTTCTTTTTGGCAGCTTAGTTTGGCCCTGAAATTTTTTCAGGCCCCCTGTTCATCCTTCTTAGTGCTGCCGTATTAAGGGCTCTTTTAGGGTCAGGAAGATGAACATTTTTATTGCTGGTTTTGGCATATTGAATACCCATCAGACAGCTTGCCAGGCTCTGCAGTGCAGGAGGTATACTCTTAGTAGTTTGCTAGGCTAAGCACTGCAAGGAGTAATTCCTGAGTACCGAGCCAGGAGTAACCCCTGAGCATCACTGAGTGAGTGTGCTTTGGCACCATTGGGACAACATGGGAAGATACCATCAGTGAAGTAGTGAAGTCATCGATAAAGAATACAACAGACTGGTTCAGCAACTCCATGATTGTGCGAAGAATGCTGAGAGAGAGAAAGCCATAAAAAGATGCCTGTCTTCAAAAACTTATTCGCCAACCTGGCAAGGCACAAGCCTCAGGCGACCAAATACTAACATCCAAGCTTGCAAAGCAGTGCAGAGATGCAATAAAGAAAGAAAGACCTCAAAGAGAGAAGAGCAGAAATACTGGAAGATGCAGCAGAAGCCGGGAGAAGCATTCGCAATGCCCGCCTGTCCTTTGCCAACTATAAGACCAAGATGACTGCCCTCCAACACCCTGATGGTTCTAACACATCTTCCAGAAAGGCAATGGAGAAAATTATCCATAATTTCTACTTAGATCTCTTTGATAGCCACGTCCAGTTGGGGAATGCCGCCAGGGTCCCTAACAGTGCCGGAAAGTGAGTCCCCTTATAGCTCGAAGCTGGCGAGGAATGGATGAAGACTCAGGAATCCAATGCAGTTTTAAAAGGCTTTACTTATCACAGGTTCAGGCATAAAAATCAGCAATAGGAAAAACCCTGTGCTTAGGATTCCGGCTAGAACCCCAGCCACGTGTAAGCCAAGATGGCGGCCACCATGTGTTAAGGCCCTGTAAAAATGGAGACAAAGACAAGACTCCCAAGAAGAGTGTGAGCCTCAAAAAGAGAGAGACCAAAAGGAGAGCCCAAATAAAAAAGAGAAAAGAGAGAGAGAGAGAGAGAGAGAGAGAGAGAGAGAGGAAGCATGCAGGTTTTAACCCCTGCAACTTGAACCTCCCACTATTATGGGAAGCAGGAAGGGTCAAATGCCCTTAGGTAATTTCTCCCAGCACCTCACCTAGGCCCTATTATATGCTAATGTTTTGAGCCAAGATCTGCCTGGAAATGCCTTTATAGGGTAGAGAAGGGGGTTTCTGAGATGGCATGTCTCTGTACCAAAGACTAATACTAATGCCACTTAAATATTTCGCCAAGTCTTCACAAGAGTCTCGTCTACTTCACAGTAGTTTTGTATTTTAGTTGCCTTTGAGTTATCAGGGAGCCATGCTTGCTTGCTTGGAGGCAAACAGCATTTCTCTCTGGTCTAATTACTTAGAGATCCAATGAGGCCAGGCAAATATGCGGGTAAGATCTAGCTAGTCCCACAATGATTGTGGTAGCATGGGAGAATATTTATACCAGCCAGTACAGAATACATGGTCAGATAAACTGCCACATTTAGACTACCCCCTTATCTATGAAGTGACCTGCAAGAGGCAATCCAGGGCAGATGCAGAGGCTCTTAGAGGAGTCCTGCAACAACGTCCAACTGCCCATATAACTGCCATTCCAGACGTTCTCCCTTCTGAAATCCGACATGCCATTTCGTCAGTAAAGAAGGGAACAGCACCAGGCCCAGACAAAGTCAGACCCGAACACCTGAAGAATCTGCCTTCAGTACTCATCAATACACAGTCTCGGCTCTTCACACACTACTTGTCTGAATACAAGGTGCTCTCCCAAAGAGAAACCAGCAGGGCAGTTCTACTGTTCAATAAGGGAGACATACACGATATTGCCAAATATTACCCCATCTGCCTGTTGTCAGTCATCTATAAGTTGTTCATTCAAGTCATCCAGAACAGGATTGGCAGAACATTAAATGAAGGACAACCATGCGAACAAGCTGGCTTCTGAAAAGGATTCAGCACAATTGACTATATCCACATGGTAACCAAGCTCATTTTAGTTTGTAGAGAGATCAGGATGCTGCTCTGTCTCCACGATCATTGATTTAAAGAAAGCCTTAGATTCTGTGGAGATGAAGCAGTCATCGAAGCCCTATCCAAACAGGGCTTTCAAACCCAATATATCAAGATCTTTCATGAGCTGTATTACAAATTTGCCACCAGGATCTCACCATTCTACAAAAAAGTGATGATAGATGTCAAAAGAGGGGTTAGGCAGGGTGATACCATTTCACCAAAACTCTTCAGCGTCACCCTCGAGAACATCATGAGACAATTAGAATGGGAAGGAATGGGAGTAGAGATAGATAAAGATAGATGGTTGGCAACTACACCAACTTCGCTTCACTGATGACATCATTCTAATAACACCAAACATTAGCCAAGCAGCACAAATGCTGGATGACTTTGACAGAGAATGTGGAAAGGTAGGTCTACAGCTAAATCTGAACAAAACTATGTTCATGAGAAATGAACTAGTTCCAGAGGCCCCATTTACTTTCAGTGGAACAAACATCTCTGAATGCAGCAGCTATGTGTTCCTAGGTCGAGAAGTCAACATGATGAGCGACCTAAAATCTTCGGAGGAGAATGAGAGCTGCATGGAATGCCTTCAAAAGCATTGTAGAAATAGCTAAAAAGACAAAGAACATCCAGCTCCAGGCACATCTCTTCAACTCCACCATTCTCCCTCCATTAACTTATGCCTCAGAGACCTTGGCCCTATGAAAGCAGGAAGTAAATGCTATTCGGGTGTCCCAAAGAAGAATTGAAAGATTTCTTCTTGAAATATCACGCCTCACTCAAATGAGAGATGGAATCTGGGGTTCCGACCTCTGTTGCTGTTCCAGAGTCAGGGACGCTGTCTCATTTGCCAAAGCATCGAAAATCAGATGGGCTTGACATTTAATGCTATGTGTAGATGAATTCTGGACTAGAGCCGTTACTGACTGGATCCCATGGGATGTCAAAGATCACGTGCCTGCCCACCTACAAGTTGGTCAGACTTCGCAAGACCCTGGAAGAATGGTTTGAGGCTTTCGTATTCCTGATGCAGTCAGATGACATTGGGATACACTGGTAAGAGATAGGCTCAAACGGCAATATTACTGGTGCCCACTCGAGCAAATCGATGAATAACAGGATGTCAAGTCAAGTCATTGTAATCGATTATATAATTGTTCTGCAAATGACTATATACATGGTAAAAAGGAAAATGATCAGCGTGTAACTAAATATATGATTGAATTCTTAAATGTAGTGATAGTTTGGGTGGATGATCATTTTTTATGAAATTAAAAATTTATTTTTCTATGTGGCATCTACATCCAGTAAAGATACTACATTCTGTATCTTAGTAAAGATACTGTATATTAATGGATAAAATCAATATATTGTATCTTAATTGATGAAATTAAAATAACAGATCTAGAGTATTAAAAGTATTTGATAAAACATACGAAGAATCCAGGAAGTTTGAATCCCGTTACCATTAATTAAATGCTATCAAGTAGCATCAAAACTACAGTGTAATCTTTCATGAATGAAGTAATTGATCAAAACATCACATTTCCTGTTAACTTAGGCCTCATCTTTCTTTACCTCCTCACAAAACTCTGCAATTGCACACAACCCTAACTATCTAAGCACCAAAGAACAAACAATCATAACTCCAACTTGCAAAGACCAAGTTCTTCCAGGGTCTCCGACTCGCATTTAGATTTGTTACCATGTCACATTGGTAAAGCAGTACAGAATTCCACCAGACTTAGTGAGTGAAGTCACTAGCCTAGATGATCCAAGCAACAATAATGAGCTATATAACCTCTCTGATAAGGAATTTTGAATGGAATTCTTAAGGGCCCATAAGGAGAATAAAGATTCAATGGAACACATTGCAAATAAAATACAAAAAGGATATGAGAGCAGAAATGAGGAAAATACCAACTCAAATACAAGTAAAATGACAGATATTACAGACAAGTAAAAATTTGATAGACAAAATGAAAAACTTACTGGAAGGTCTCAGCAACAGAGTAACAACTCCCGAGGACTAATTAGTGAGCTACAAGATGAAGTGCAGAGACTTTCTAGACAACAGTAAAAGATGGAAAAAAGCCTCAAAATAAACCAGCAGATTAGAAGAGAAAATCAGGATGAAGTCAAAGTAATAACATAAAGATCATTGTGGTCTCAGATGGGGAGGGAGAAAACCCTGATAAATAAGCAACAGTGAAAGCCATCATTGCTAAGTAGTTCCCAAAACCTAGGAATGCTTGCTCCCAGATTCGGAATCCCAAAGTGTACCAGCTAAAATAAATCCAAATAAAAATGCTTCAAGACACATCCCAATCAGAATGAGGAAAACCATATATGAGATAGATTACTGAAAGCAGCAAGATTAAAAAGAAAATTGCATACAAAGGAGCATTTCTAAAATTCACAACAGACTTTCCAGATGAAATCCTCCAGGCCCAAAAACAGTGGTGGGATAGAGTGAAAAATCTCAATGAAATGAATGCCTCACCAAGAATTCTTTACAAGGCTAGACTCTCATTTAGATTTGAAGGAACGATACACAACTTTATAGATAAACAACAACTCAGGAACGTCACAAACTCAAAACCAATTTATAGAAAAAAAGGTCTGAAGAGGCAACTGTAAAATAAGAAAACTCCAAAGCACAACAAACTTACATGGAAAGATGGCACAAAATTCCAAGAGAATAACCTCTCTCAGTGTGAATGACCAAAAGGCACCAGTTCAAAGACACAGTGGCAAAATAGATCAAAAACCTGAACTCAACATTGTGCTGCCATCAAGAAACACATTTGAAAATTCAGAGCAAGTACTGCCTCAAAGTCAAAGGTTGGAAAATAATTCTTCTTGCTAACACACATCCAAGAAGGCCAGTTGGCCTTACGAGTAACCGACAACATGGATTTCAGATTGAAAAAGATTAGAAGGAATAGTAAATGCCATTTCTTAATAACAAGGAATATGTATGTTAGGAAGAAATTACACTCCTAAACATATATGCTCCCATAAAATTGTCAATAAATTACCTTTAACAAATACTAATAGACCTCAAGAAAGGCATTGACAGAAAACACTTGCAATTGGAGGATTCACCACTGCTGTCACCTCTTTATACATTAACAAGACTGAAATCAGCAAAGAAATATTGACTCTGAGAGACAAAATGGAAGAGAGAGTGCTAGTAGGTACATACAGAGCTCTTCATTGCTAAAAAGCTGAATACACATTTTTTCTCTAGTGCACATGGAACATTCTCCAAGATAGACTACATGTTGGTACATAAAACATTCATCAATAAAATCAAAAGATAAAATTTTGGGACCACTTTTTCAGACCATAATGCACTGTACATAGAAGGCAATCACATAGAATAATGGAGAATCAAACCAAAAACCTGGATACAAAACAGTTCGCTGCTGAAAAATTAGTGGGTCATAGATAAAATCTATGAGGGCTGCCATTTTCAACATCTGGACTTCACAGCTCATCAGAGCTCCTCCCAAGAGAAAAACCAATCTCAAGCCCTGCTCCTCAGAGGCCCACCCTACATAAAAGACTATTTCAAGCCCAGGTATGCCTGATCCAGAGACTCAGACACATGGGGCAGAACTGCTACCAGATCTCCCTGTGCTCAGATGATCATGAGGCATCCTGGAGGGAAGGCAAGTTCTAGTCCTGTCCTGCCATCCCAATAGAGCCTTGCAAGAAGCCAGAGGAACCCCCAAACCATGAGGGCTGCCATTTTCAACATTTGGACTCTACAGCTCATCAGAGCTCCACCCAAGAGAAAAGCCATGTCTCCCCATTACAGTTCATCAGTAAATGCATGAGATGAGAACCTACTACTGAGAGTATACCACCTGCATGGCAGAGCCTGGCAAGTAACCCATGTCCGAGTTGATATGCCAAAAACCAGTAACAATCATAGACCTCATTCCCAAGTCCTGAAGGAATGGTCTGAGGCTCTTTGTGTTACTGGAGCAAGCAGATGCCCTTGGGCTACACTAGCACGCGATAGGACATATAGAGATGTTACTGGTGCCCACTCGAGCAAATCGATGAACAACGGGCAGACAAGTGATACAAGTGATATGAGAGAAAACCAAATGGAATTCAAAAGATTACTGGAAAAAATAAAAAATGATGATATAAACTACCAGTACTTGTGGGACACATCTAAGAAGTGTTACAACAAAAGTTTTTAGCTCTGCAAGTGTTCACAGAAAAGAAGAAAAGGTCCAGATAAATAACTTGACTTCACAGTTTAAGATCCTTGACAATTATCAACAAGGAGCCAAACTCATGCAGGAAGAAAATAATAAAACTTAGAAGAGAAGTCAACAGTTGGAATCCTAAAAAAAACATCCAAAATATCAATGAAATCATACTCTGGTTCTTTGAAAAAATCAGTAAGTAAATTCAAAAGAAAAGGAGAGAGAGAACCCAAATAAACCAAATCAGATTTAAAGAAGAACATCAAAAAAAAAAAATAAAGAAGAACATCACAATAGAAACAGCAGAAATTCAAAAGATCATCTGAGATTACTTTGAGAGCCTGTATGCCACCAAATTAAAGAACCAAGAGAAAATGGATAGATAACTGGTTTCCTATAACATCCAAGACAGACTCAAAAAACTAAGGATATCTCAACAAGCCTATCACTCTCTAGGAAATTGAAAGGGCAAAAGTCTTTCCAAAAAAGAAAGCCCTGGTATAGAGGGATTTACTAGTGAATTTATTCCAAACCTTTAAAGAGGACCTATAGCCAGTCCTCTTCAGCTTTTCCAAAAGAATGAAGAAACAGAAATACTCCCAAACTGTTTCTTTTAAGAAAAGACAGGTTGGGGCCGGAGCGATAGCCCAGCGGGTAGGGCGTTTGCCTTGCATGCGGCCGGCCTGTGCCGGCCCGGTTCGATCCCGGCATCCCATATGGTCCCCGAGCACTGCCAGGAGTAATTCCTGACTGCAAAGCCAGGAGTAACCCCTGAGCATCGCGGGTGTGACCCAAAAAGCAAAAAAAAAAAAAAGAAAAAGAAAAGACAGGTTTCATAAAGCACTATCTAACTGCTCTAGTTAGATAGAGCAGTATTACGGTGGCAAATATCAGCCTAATACGCCAAAACAGACAGGGATATGACAAAAAATAAAAAAACAAAATTACAGACCAATATCCCTGCTGAACACAGTTAAAGATCTTCAACAATATACTAATAAACAGAATCCAAAGACTCACCAAAAAACCCTATACCATGAACAAATAGGATTCATTCTGAGTATATAAGGATGTTTTAACATTTGAAAGTTAATAAACATAATAAACCATATCAATAAATAAAACCATATGATCATTTCAACTGATGCAGAAAAAGCATTTGAAAAGACTCAGCAGCAATTCATGATAAAAACTCTCCAAAATTGGAATTAAAGGAACTATCCTCAAGATAGTCAAAGCCATATTATACAAGCCCACTGACAGCATTATTGTCAATGTGAAAAAAATTAATACCTAGCCCCTAAGATCAGGGACAAGACAAGGTTTCCCACTATCATCACTTCTATTTAACATACTCCTGGAAGTACTCACCATAGCAATTAGGAAAGAACAAAACAATAAGGGTAGTCAGATAGGAAAAGTCAAGCTGACACTATTGGCATAGGCCATGATATTATACCTAGAGAACTCCTAAACTCTCTACTAAAAAGATCCCAGAAACAATACATTAATAAAGTAGAGTTGCAGGGTACAAAATCAATACCAAAAAGGTCCACGGCTTTCCTATGTCAAAAAGTGAAACAAAATAAAGTGATACTAAGAAAATAATCCCATTAACTATTTTTCACAGAAAATTAAGTACCTAGGAATCAGCTTAACTCAGAATGTAAAGAACCTGTACAAAGAAAACTATGAATAAGTGCTTCAAGGAATAAAAGATGACATGAGGGAATGAATGCACACCCCCTGCTCATGGATTGGGAGAATTACTATTGTCAAAATAGCACTATTCCCAAAAGCATTATACAGATGCAATTCAGTCCCTATAAGGATGCCTATGGCAATTTTTAAATACATTGATCAAATGTTCATTGAGAGGAATGCCTATTGTTGGTGACCATATATACTATATGTTGCTGTCCCTGAGTAATTGCATCTTTCTGCACTCTCTGATTCCCTTCTAAACTCTCAAATAGAGCTCTATTAGTGTGTGTGCCTGTCTGCCTTTTTGTGTGTGTGCCAAAGCTATAGTACAGTAGTTAGGGTGCTTGCCTTGCGTAGCCAACCTAGATTCAAACTCTGACACTACGTATGGTTCACAGAGTCTGCTGTTTGTAAGTTCTGAGTACAGAGCCAGGAGTAATCTCTGAACAGTGTCAGGTATAGTTAGCAAACAAACAAGAAATAAAAATACTAAAAATATAAAAACAGTATTCAATGTGTCACATGGAAGTCCCCATAAGGAAATGAAGACATAAAGGAATTAATAAATCTGAGCTTTTTATGCTAGGGGTTAAGGAATGGGAAGTGGAGCGAAATGGGATAGGACTAAAGGATGTAAATTAAATGTTATAAGTTGGAGGAAAATGGCAATTTCTATTCATTTTCATTCCCTACAACATCTCTAGGTTCTTAGTAAATGATGTTCCTTCCTCTGCATAAATGGGCGAAGTACTTATTAGGGTAATATGATGTACTTTGTGGAAACTAGAGAAGTTAGATAGTGCTTTCTGAAACCTGTCTTTTCTTAAAACCCCTCAGCTTAAAATATTCAAAATCTCAAGATACCATATTACAGTAGCATGTCCTGAACCCTGTCATATGAAAGTAATGCTTAATTTTGAGTAGAGTAACCAGGCAAAATGATTCATTTCATGATCTAAGAGAGTGAAAAGAGAAGTCATGGATCATGCCCCAGAAGTCATCCAAGGGGTAGTGAGGACCTGGTCAAACACAATAGGTTTCATAATAATGCAAAGAATAAAGTCACTTTATTGTTATAGTCTATAACATTTCATTTTCACAGTAACAACTCCACACACATTTTCCTGGCAAGGTTAAATGCTCAATTTACATTTAACTTTATATAGTTACAGTGTCTCCAATTAATTCGGGGAGTAATTTTTCATGAGTAGGGGACATTATCTTATGATGGTTAAAGAATTAGATACTGCTGTCACACTACCTAGAATTTTGTACTGACTCCTCATATTTTACTGTGGAGCAAAATAATGATATGAAGCATCATTATTAACTGCACATAGAAAGTATCAAGTAGAAACTGTAAAAGGAAATGAAAGTATATACTATATTAGCATTATGGTTAGAATAATGAATAAACTATGTACAGAAATATAATATACATTGTTATTATAAATTTCTACACTAAATGGTTATCAAAAGAATTTTATACAATTTTTATTATACTTTTGTTTTTGATGCATTTATTAAACTTAACAGTAACATCAAGTTAATATCCTAAGCAGAATAAATTTAGGATGGTTTTATAATGTTAATTGAACAAAAGAAAATGTTAAAAATGATATAAATTTGCTTATTTAAAATTAAACAATAATATTTACTTCAAGAAATCAACATGCTCTTCCAAATTGATTCTTTAGCACTAGGATTTGATTTTGAACACACACATAACATTTGAAGTGATTGTTGCAGTGCACATTTTTCTCTATTATATTACTATGGATCTGGTGTGGAACTTAGACACATTTTTATGCAGATTCACATTTGGCTGGGGTAGTATTGTGCTATTATACTGTAGACTGATATAAGCAATTGAGTCCAATTTACACAGTTTCAATTACTTTATCCAAGGACATAGACAGTTAGCCCATATGTGGTAACCAGTGAAAGAGGAGTTAACATCGCATCATAAACTTTTTTGGAACCCATCTCATAAATTCTGTATAAACTACTTTAAATAAACTTTTATACGATAATATCCATGTTAAACAGGGTCTTATCTTGACTGAAACGCTTTGATTGTGTAGGAAGTAATAAGTTAATATTTCTCCCATAAGAACTTATAGTGATCTCAAACAGAAACACTATTATAAATTCAAAATTTTCAAAAGATAATCTATTCTATCTACCATTAAAGAACATATTTATAGACAATGGTGTATCTAGTTATTGAATCTGCCCACATGGTAACTTATTGTAAATAGACACAGAAATAGTCAATACTTAATGGTCTAGAACAATAAATTACTTTCCAACCTCTCTTTTTATATTGGAAGTCACTTCTATGAAACAATATAGAGTTAGAGTAAAACCAAATAATATTGAAGGAAAAATTGGTTTAAAAACACATTATGCAATAACGCCAAGATCAAACCCATCCATACAAAAGTATGTACACACACTATTACTCATTGCAGCACTTAGCTCAATAGCTACAACATGAAATCAACCTAGTGGTCATTTTTTTTTTGCTTTTTTGGATCATACCTGGCGATACTCAGGGATTCTCCTGGCTCTGCACTCAGGAATTACTCCTGGCGGTGCTCGGGAACTATATGGGATGCCGGGGATCAAACCTGGGCCGGCACAAAAATCCTGACCTGGGGAAGCTAAATAGCTCTCCTGAGTAACAAGCATGACCCCCCCAACACCACTGCACTTCCTCAGTTTCCTGTCACCCAGGACTAGGCAGAGGCATGGAATTTTAGGTGTCCCACAACAAATCGGTGGCTCATGATGTTTTGGTTCATAGAAACAATGAAACACTACACATTCACAATGATTTATGCAATCATGTCGCTTTGCTGCAACTTGGATGGATTTAAGGGATATCTCATTGAGTGCAGTGAATCAGAAGAAGAAATGTACTAGATGAACTCATCTATCTGTGCTATATAAAAGAACAGGATGAGGGAAAGCAATGCACAAAATCTTAGTATCTTGGATACCAAGATTGCCATGGAAGCTGAAATATTGAAAAAGCATAAAAGAAGGAAATAAACTAAAGGACCCAGAAAGAAGAGATGGATTGAGCATACCAGGGACAGGGGACACAAACCCAAGACAGACTGTTGTTAAAAAGTTATTAAATAACTCTATATATGAACCATAGAGTATCCCACCCGCACAGCAGAGCCTGGAAAGCTACCCATGTCGTATTTGATATATTCGATATGCCAAAACCCAGTAACAATTATAGACCTCATTCTCATGACCAAAAGGGCTGGTTTGAGGCTCTTCATTTTCCTGGAATGAGCAGATTCCCTTGGGCTACACTAGCATGTGACAGAACATATGGAGATGTTACTGGTGTCTGCTCCAGCAAACCGATGAACAACGGGAAGACAAGTAACACAAGTGATACAAGTGATATATGAACCACAGAACCAACAAAACTGAAACCATGATATCCAAGCTATAACAAATAAGCTAAAAATGTGCCTGTCAAGAAGGCAGAACAGGAGTTTGGAAGGAGAACAGGTAACTGAGGAAGAGACGGTGAAATTGGTGATGGGATTGATGTTGGAAAATTTACACCTGAAACTCATTATTAAATACTGTATAAATTAAAGCGCCTAAGTAAAAAGTATATTTTAAAAATGCATTATACAAACATAAGTAATTATTTTCCTACATGACAGTACAACAATTTCTGGATCTTCTCTTGATCCAACTAAGTTCCTTAACACTTAGTTAAACTAAAGTTCTTAGTAGTTTGAGAGGAAGTAGCTAAGTTCCTGTCACACATATTTCATACAATTATATTTATTGCCACGGGTAGCTTGTTAGGCAAGCTACCCATGTAGTATTTGATATGCCCAAATCAGTAATGCTAACAGACCTTATTCCCATTAACAGAACAAATGATTTGAGGTTCTTTATGCTCCTAGAGTGAGCAGATGCCTTTGGCTGTACTAATATGCAAACAAGGACAAATGGAGATGCTACAGGCGCCCGCTCCAGCAAACCAATGAGCAAAGGGAAGACAAGTGATACAAGTGATATTTATTGCTTTCATTGCAGTTCAGTATTTTATGTCATTTATTCATCTATTGTTTGAGTTGTATATTTAAACCCTAGCCATTGCTGTGGATTATGCATGATTCTTATGACCTGAGAAGCTAATAATGACATTCCAATCATTCAGCAAAGAAAAAATTTTTATGAATATCGAAATGCATGTTACTACATGGGGAAAATAGAGTAATAGTCTAACTAGATACAGCAACTTTTTAAGAAAAAAATTTTATTATACCACCATGCGATATACAATTAAAAATGTTCATGATTGGTATTCAGTCATACATTGTTCCAGCACTTGCCATTCCACCAGTGCGCTATACCCACCACCTATGGCTCCACATTCCCTCCACCCTCCGCCAGCCTGCCTCATAGCTATCACTTTTCCTATTCTTCTTCTTCTTCTTCTTCTTCTTCTTCTTCTTCTTCTTCTTCTTCTTCTTCTTCTTCTTCTTCTTCTTCTTCTTCTTCTTCTTCTTCTTCTTCTTCTTCTTCTTCTTCTTCTTCTTCTTCTTCTTCTTCTTCTTCTTCTTCTTCTTCTTCTTCTTCTTCTTCTTCTTCTTCTTCTTCTTCTTCTTCTTCTTCTTCTTTTCTTCTTCTTCTTCTTCTTCTTCTTCTCTCTCTCTCTTATCTTACACATTGTGGCTTATCCTACAGACATTAAGGGATTATCATATATATCCTTTGAGTGCATTCAAAACTCAGTTCTAGTCTGGCATTAACATTTCCCACATTAAGTAGAACACTGGCATATATTTATATTCCATTAATGAATGCAGACTTTCTATATCTGTCCTTCAACCTCTGGCTAAATTCTCTCAGCACGATCCATCCTCTAGATGTCCATCCATTTATAGGCAAATTTCATAATTAATTTCCTATAATTGCATAATATTCCATTGTTTAGCTATACCACAGTTTCTTTAGCTATTCTTCTGTTCTCCAGCATTTAGCTTGTTTCCAGATTCTGGCTATTGAGAATAGAGCTGTGATGAATATAGAAGTGCAGATAGTGTTTATGCTGTGTAGTTTTGGGTCTCCAGGGTCTGTTCCCAGGAGTGGTACTGCTGGGTCAAATGGGTGCTCAATATCTAGTTTTTGGAGGATTGTCCATATTTTCCCCTTCCTTCAAGCATCCATGCCAGCATGGTTTTTCTTGGTCTTTTAGATATGTGCCAGTCTTTGTGGTGTGAGGTGATACCTCATTGTAGTTTTGAATTGCATCTCTCTGATGATTAATGATGAAGAGCACTTTTTTTTCATATGCCTTTGGCCAATAGAATTTATTCTTTTTGGAAGTTTCTGTTCATTTCTTCTCCCCATTTTTGATGGTGCTAACTGTTTTGTTATTGTAAATTTCTACCAGTGCTTGATATATTATGGATATTACCCCTTATCAGATGGGCATTGGGTGAATATTCTTTCCCAGACTGTGGGCTCTCTCTTTATCTAGGTCACCTTTTTTTGAGCTGCAGAAGCTTCCCAGCTTTATATAATTCCACTAATGTTGCTTCCATTTGCTTTTCCAGTGTTTTGTTGTTGTTGTTGTTGTTGTTGTTGTTGTTGTTGTTGTTGGGGGCCCTGGAGCATCCCCTGGCACAAATGAGGAAGACCTAGATCTTGCCAGACTTCATCCCTGCGAAAAAGGAGAGGGATGGACTTGGAAGAAATTCTGTCTTGCAGCTGCTGCTGAGAAAGGAAAAGAAAGAACAACACCGATGCAGAGGGGAGTTCTGGATAGCAGCACTGAACACAGTTTAATTGTGATTTACTGAACACAGTTTAAGCATTTTATACACTATTTGGTCGGAGAGGGTACAAGCACACATTACAGGGCATTTGCAAGCTCCTGGGCCATTGTAACAGATAAGGAACTTCACAACAAATGGCAATCACAGATTTAGCATTTGCAAGGTAACATTTGCAAGATAAGGATCATTGATTTACATATTCCTGTGATCAGAGGTTAGAAAACCAGGCACATTCTGCCTCACCTTGAGCACAGATGTATTGGGTGTAACCATACCTGCAGGGCCCTATTCTGGGTCCTACCCTTAGGTCTTGTGGCCAGAAAGTGCTGAACACTAAGGTTAGCAGCTCAGAACCCAACAGTTTTTCATCTTTGAAGATGCCTTTATTGTTGATGTCTTAGAGCTTTTTCCTGTTTTATTTGAAGTACCTGATAGATTCATGTCTGATGTTGAAATCTTTAATCCATTTTTATCAGACTTGTTTGCATGGTGTTAGACTGAGGTCGGTATTGATTTTTTTACACATAGCTGCCCAGATTTCCCAGAAACATATGTTAAAAGCTTTCTTTGCTACACATAATATTTTTTACCCCTTTATCAAAATTACGTGATCGTATATTTGATAGTGTGTTTCAAGATATTTAGCTTTATTCCATAGTATCCCACCAGCACAGCAGAGTCTGGCAAGCCACCCGTGTCGTATTTAATATGTCGAATACCAGCAACAATTATAGACCTCATTCCCATGACCTGATGGAATGGTTTGAGGCTCTTTATGTTCCTGGAGCAAGCAGATGTCCTTGGGCTCCACTAGCATGTGATAGGATGTATGGAGATGTTACTGGTGCCCACTCGAGCAAATCGATGATCAACAGGAAGACAAGTGATATAAGTGATTCCATAGATATATAGGTCTATCTCTATACCAATACCATGCCATTTTAATTACTACATTTAATTGTAGTATAGTTTGAATTTGGGGAAAGTGATACCTCCCATCTTCTTTTTCTCAAGCATTGCTTTATCAATTTGTGGGTTGTTTATAATCCCATGAGACTCACAGACATGGGGCAGAGCTGCTACTGGCTCTCCTGTGCTCAGCCGCTCACGAGGCGCCCAGGAGGGATGGCGGTGTTATAGCCCTGGCCCGCCACCCCAGCAGAGCCTTGCAACAAGCCAGATGACCCCCACTCCATGAGGGCCTCCATTTTCCCACATACGGACTTCCCTCTTGTCAGAACTCCACCCAGCAGACCAGCCTATCACAGTCCAGCTCATCGAGATCCACCCTGCAGCAGTCTTTTTTTTAAATCCGGCTCAGGTATGCTGATCCAGAGACTCACAGATAGGGGGCAGAGCTGCTACTGGCTCTCCCTGTGCCCAGCTGCTCACAAGGCACTCGAGGAGGGATGGCGGGTTCTAGCCCTGGCCGGCCACCCCAGCAGAGCCTTGCAACAAGCCAGAAGACCCCCACTCCATTAGGGCCTCCATTTTCCACATCTAGACTTCTCTCTCATCAGAACTCCACCCAGCAGACCAGCCTATCACAGCCTGGCTCACGCGGCCTCAAGCGGCCGCGGTTCATCAACAAATGCTGGATTTAGAGATGACTACAAGAGTATGCTACCCACATGGCAGAGCCTGGGGAGCTACCCGTGTCATATTTGATATGCCAAATACCAGTAACAATTTTAGACCCCATTCCCATGACCTGATGGAACGGTTTGAGACTCTTTATGTTCCTGGAGCAAGCAGATGCCCTTGGGCTCTACTAGCATGTGATAGGGCATATGGAGTTGTTACTGGTGCCTGCTCAAGCCAATCGATGATGAACGGGAAAACAGTGATGCAGTGATACAGTGATATAATCCCATACAAATATCAGGAGTGTTTGATTAATTACTTTGAAGATTGTCATGGGTATCCCTATAGGGACTGCATTGAATCTGTATAAAGCTCTGGGGAGTACTACCATTTTGATAAATATTAATTCTCCTAATCCATGAGCAGGAATGTGTCTCCATTTCCTCAGGTCCTCTTTATTTTCTTGAAGGATCCTTATTCAATATAGTCAAATCATCTACTACAAGCTCACATCGAGCATCATTTTTTATGGGGGAAAAACTGAAAGCCTTCCCCTAAGATCAGGACAAAGGGACAAGACATGGCTGTCCACTCTCACCACTTCTATTTGATACAGTAGTGGAAGTACTTGCCACAGCAATCAGACAGAAAAACATTAAATTCCTCCAGATATTAAAGGAAGAAGCCAAGCTGTCACTATTGCAGATGACATGACGATACTATACCTAGAGAAACCAAAACTCTCTACCAAAAACTCCTAGAAACAATAGATTCCTTTAATAATGTGGCAGGATACAAAATCAATTCCCAAAAAGTCAAGGGTTTTCCTGTTTGCAAGTAACAAAAGAAAAGAAAGGCATATTAAAGAAATGATCCCATTAACAATTGCACAACAGTGATTCAAATAACTAGGAATCAGTTTGACTAAGAATGTAAAGAATCTGTACAGAGTAAACCAGAAAACGTCACTTCAAGACATAAAAGCACCTTTTTAAAGGTAGCTATATTTGATTAAATTTATAAATCAGAGAAACTGATACTGTGATTTAATGGTCATGGTCAAAGAAAAATTTGGTATTGTTGGATATGGTCATTCAGACATTTAAGTATTCACTTGCAGTTTTGGTTCTCTTTTCTGTTAAAGAGATATTAGTAACTGCTATGAGTAGCTTGTAATACAAATTTAAAGTTCACATAATTAAACTCAAATCATAAAATTTTGAATGGTCTTAATATGTTTTCTTTGGACATGAATTGTGCCAAAATTTGGGCAAGTTAGTTGATGCTTAAGAGAACTCACAGAGGTATAAAAAAATAAAATAAAAAAGAAAACACAGCTAAATTAAAATAGTTTAATAAATGTATAATATATAAAATTATGCATAGTATTTAAGTTAAAAAGATAAATAGTTGAATCATCTGTTGGATTAAACTCTGACTAGCACTGACATTGTTTTTATAATTCTTCACCTAAATATCTAATTATTTTGTTCTAACAGTGTTTAGGAGATAATAAAATTAATTTTTGAAATTTCCCATAAGAAAACCAAAAGATTAAATTTAAAATCTGTAATGGAAAGTTACAGACATATTCACCTTTATTCTTATAGAAGACATGTGTTAAATATATTAGAGGAGTAAAAGTTAAATCCATTTCCAACATGAAGTAACAAATAGTAGTTTGGATAAATCTTACAGGGATAGATACTGGAAGAACTTTCTGGCTGGTATGATGAAGAGTTCTGAGACGTGGGTTCAAAATAAGATTGCAGATTCTCATTTCTTAAAGAAAAAAAAGGATGTCTAGCTTCTTGGAATTACTTTACTGCAGAACTCGGATTACGGCAGGGAGATGAATGAAGAAGGCGTTAAGGTTTCATTCTAAGTCAGTACCTCAGTGATTTTTTTTTAATTCACTACTTTTAACTTTTAACAGATTCTGCATTGAAGCAAGATTGTCAGGCAATTCAATTTCCTAATATTGCTATAATATCCCATTTAATTAAATAAAATTGGTATTGCGTCTTTGCTTCCATTAAATGAGCCACAGCAGCATGTCCTTACATAGTTATAATGATATAGCTGTGTACTAATTTAAGATTTATGTATATATTACAACTTTTACAATATTTTTAACACAATAATAGCCCTGGACAATTTAAAAATGTAGATTGCTTCATGTTTCAGAAGAACAAAATATATATCTTGTGTGTTTGTGTTGTACAAATAGATTAAGTGGTTTAAATGTATCAAAATTAGCTTGAAATTATGGAATAAATGACTGATTGCACCTTCTTTGTAATTATGGTAATATAATCTACTAGATCAAAATGCACAAAGGAAAGATACATTGTCAATTAAATTAAAACTGCAAGTTTCTACCTCAAAATTTTAATGGTAAAGGCAATTTTCTCCCACACAGCACTTTAAACCAATCTTCTTAATACATTTAATACTACATTTTTGATATTCGACTTGTTGATGTTTCTCAGATTCAAAACAATTGACCATATCCACATGGTAACCAAGCTCACTGAGGTTTAAAGGGAGTTCAAGATGCTGCTCTGTATCACGTTCATTGATTTAAAGAAAGCTGTTTATTCTGTTGAGACTGAAGTGGTCGTCACCTTAGCCAAAAAGGGGCGTTCAAACCCAAAACATCAAGACCCTCGTGAGCTGTATTATGGATTCACCACCAGGATCTCACCATTCTACAAGGAAGTGATCATTGATGTCACAAAGGGGTTCATCAGGGTGTTACCATTTCACCAAAATTATACAGCGCCACCCTTGAGAATATCATGCTACAATTAGATTTAAAAGGAATGGAGTGAAGATAGACGGTCGGCAACTACACCACCTAAGCTTTACTGATGACATTGTACTAATAACACCTAACATTAGTCAAGCAGCACAAATGCTGGCTGACTTCGACCGAGAATGTGGAAAGACAGATCTATAGCTGAATCTCAGCAAAACTATGTTCATGAAAAATGAACTAGGTCCAGAGGCCCCAGTCACTCTCAATGGAACAAACATCTCTGAATGCAGCAGTTATGTGTACTTAGGTTGAGAACTCAATGTGATAAACCACCTAGCACCTGAGCTGCGCAAGAGGAACAGAAAGCATGGCATGCCATCGAAAGCATCGAAGAGATAGCTAAAAAGACAAAGAACCTCCAGCTCTGGGCACATCTCTTTGACTCCACCATTCTCCCTGCATTGACATACGCCTCAGAGACCTGGGCCCTACAAAAGCAGGATGAGAACGCTATTCGGGTCTCCCAAAGAGGAATTGAAAGAGCTATACTTGGAATATCATGCCTCACTCAAGTGATAGAAGAAATCTGGAGTTCTGACCTCTGTCATTGTTCCAGAGTTGGGATGCTGTCTCGTTTGCCAAGGCATTGAAAATCAGATGGGCTGGACATGTAATGTGGTTTGGAGACAACCGCTGGAAGAGCCGTTACTGACTGGATCCCACGGGATTTCAAAAGATCCCATGGCTGCCAACCTATAAGATGGTCAGACTTCTTCATCAAGACCCTGAACGAATGGTTTGAGGCTCTTTGTATTCCTGAAGCAAGCAGAGGCCATTGGGCTACACTGGCATGTCTTAGGGTCAAATGGAAATGTTACTGGTGTCTGCTCAAGCAAATCTATGAATAATGGGAAGTCAAGTGATCAAGTGATCAAGTGATCAAATATATATATATATATTTGATCACATATTACACTAATATATATATATATATATAAGCACCAGAACATTTATATGTTATAATAAATGTTATACCTATATGCCACTAATCTTCACATTAAAATGTTTTAATGTTTCCCTTATGTAATAAAGTGTGCATATCCATTTACTATCTATGTATATTATGAATATTGTCCTACAAAAATATATCTAAAAAGTCATTAGAAGCATTTAATTAAATATGTGTGATCGCTCCCCCAGACAACTTGTGCCCCAACGCCAAGCAGCTCCCTGCACTCCCCACCAGGTACTTTCCCCCAATGGGCACACCCGAGGCACTCAGTTCCAGGTTAAAGGGCTGGAACTTTGAGAAGGGGACCAAGCCACACCCAGCTTCTTTGGATCATCTGCTGGATGACTTCTGCCCCGACCCCCTGACTCGGAACCACCCACCAACACCACGAAATTCAAAACTGCACAACAAGCTAGTATCTGCACTAAGTAATATCTATCTACTTGAGATACCACTGAGCATTTGCCCCTACATTCTTTTGCTATCCATCCCTAACTCCAAAGTAATTCAGGCACTTACTAACTCTATTGACTAGGAACCCAGAACACACATTATCAACCTATGATAGTCTTTATGGTAAAGCAACGCAGAATTCCTTCAAGCTCTATGATTGAAGTCACTAATACAGATGAGTCAAGCAATAATGATGAGCTATATAACCTCTCTGAAAAGGAATTTCCGAAGGAACAGTTAAAGATGCACAAGGAACTCAAAGAAACAGTGGAATACAAAGTCAATAAAATACAAGAGGACATGAGAGCAGAATTGAGTACATTTCAGGCCAAAGTACAAGCATAAATGACAGATATTAAAAATGAGGTAAGTGAACTGAAAAACAGAGTGGAAGGCCTCCAAAGCAGAGTAATGGCTACTGAAGAAAGAATTAGTGATCTTGAAGAGGAAGTTCAGAGATTCATTAGGCAACAACAGAAGATGAAAAAAAAGACTCACAATCAACGAACAGACTACCAGAGAAAATCGGGATGAAGCCAAAAGGAACAATATATGCATCATTGGGGTCCCAGAAGGGCAAGAAGAAAACCCTGATGAAGAAGAAACTGTCAAAGCCATCATCGCAGAGAAGTTCTCCGAACTGAAAAAACCATGCTCCCAGATACAGGAGGCCTATAGGATACCAGCTAAAAAAATCCCAACAAGAATACTCCAAGACACATCCTTATTAAAATGACAAAAACGATAGACAGAGATAGAATATTGAAAGCAGCAAGATCAAAAGAAGGAAATCACATACAAAGGAGCATTCCTGAGATTTACAGCAGACTTCTCAGATAAAACACTTCAAGCCCAAAAACAATGGTGGGAAAGTGTGAAAAGAATCAATGAACTGCAGGCATCACCAAGAATTCTTTACCCAGCTAGACTTACTTTCAGATGTGAAGGAAAGATACACAACTTCATGGATAAACAACAATTCAGGAAATTCATAGACTCAAACCCAACTTTAAAAGAAGGATTGAAGGGTCTTTTGTAAAATAAGACAACCCAAATCCACCACAAGCTTAAACAGAAAGATGGAACAAAATCCAATGACAATAATCTCTCTCAACATCAATGGTCTAAATACACCAATTAAGAGACACAGAGTGGCAAAATGGATTAAAAAACTGAATCCAACATTCTGCTGCCTATAAGAAATACAACTGAATAATCAGAGCAAACACAGACTCAAAGTCAAAGGCTGGAAGACCATTATCCGGAGCAAACAACCCCTCCAAAAGGCGGGTGTGGCCATACTCATATATGGCAATGTAGACTTCAGGCTGAAAAAGGTTAAAAGGGGCAATGAAGGCCATTTCTTAATAATTAAGGGGTATGTATACCAGGAAGAAATCACACTACTAAATATATATGCTCCAAATGAGGGGCCAGGAAAATACTTAAAACAACTATTAATAGACCTCAAAGAAGACAGTAACAGCACAATAATAGTAGGAGACTTCAACACTGCTTTATCGACTATGGATAGATCGACGAGACTGAAACTCACCAGTGAAATACTGCACCTGAAGGAAGAAATAGAAGAAAGAGAGCTGGTTGAAATATACAGGGCTTTTCATCTCAAAAAAGCTGAAAGCACATTTATTCCAGTGCACATGGAGCATTCTCCAAGAGAGACCATATACTGAGCCACAAAGCATACCTCAAAAAATAAAAACGATAGAAATTGTGTCAACTATCTTTTCAGATCATGATACACTGGAAATAGAAGTTAATCATACACAGAAGCAGGGAGTCAAACCAAACACCTGGAAACTGAACAGCTCACTGCTGAAAAACAAATGGGTCATAGAAGAAATCAAACAGGAAATCCAAAGATTCCTGGAAACAAATGACAATGAAGATACCAACTATCATAACTTGTGGGACACAGCAAAAGCTGTGTTAATAGGAAAGTTCATAGCTCTGCAAGCATTCATAAGGAAAGAAGAAAGGGTGCACATAAATAACCTGACCTCACAGCTGAAAATATTAGAAAAAGACCAACAAAAGAAGCCCAACCCAGGCAGATAGAAGGAAATAATAAAATTTCAGGAGGAAATCAGCCCCCCTTCCCCCTTCCCCCTTCCCTTCATCCCCCTTCCCCCCCTCCCCTCCCCCCCCCCCCCCCCCCCCCCCCCCCCCCCCCCCCCCCCCCCCCCCCCCCCCCCCCCCCCCCCCCCCCCCCCCCCCCCCCCCCCCCCCCCCCCCCCCCCCCCCCCCCCCCCCCCCCCCCCCCCCCCCCCCCCCCCCCCCCCCCCCTCCTCCCCCCCCCCCCCTTCTCCCCCCCCCCCTCCCTCCTCCCCCCCCCTCCTCCCCCCCCCCCCCCCCCCCCCCCCCCCCCCCCCCCCCCCCCCCCCCCTTTCCCCCCCCTTCCTCCCTCCCCTCCCTTTTCTCTTCTTCTCTCTTTCTTTTCCCTTTTTCCCTTCTTTCCCCTTCTTCCCCTCCCCCCCTTCCCCCCTCCCCCCCCTTCCCCTTTTCCCTTCTTCCCCTTCCCCTTCCCCTCCCCTTCCCTTCCTGGAAACCAAAAAAAAAAATCCGAAAGTTTAATGAAACCAAAGCTGGTTCTTGGAAAAAAATAAACAAGATTGACAAGCCACTGGCAAGACTTGTAAGGTCAGGGAAAGAGAGAACCCAAATAAACAGAATCAGAAATAAAAATGGTGACATCACAATAGAAACCACGGAAATTCAAAAGATCATCAGAGACTACTTTGAGAACCTGTATACCACAAACATGAGAATCTAGAAGAAATGGATAAATTTCTGAAGTCCTATAACCTCCCATGATTGAAACAAGAAGACATCCAATACCTGAAATATAGCCTTTCACCATCGAGGAAATTGAAACAGTAATTAAAATTCTGCCCGAACACAAAAGCCCAGGTCCAGATGGGTTCACTAGTGAATTCTACCAAACCTTTAAGGAGGACCTACTGCCTGTCCTGTTCAAGCTCTTTCAGGAAATAGAAGAAACAGAAACACTCCCAAACAGCTTCTCTGAGGCACATATCACCCTGATACCCAAAGCAGGGAGAGAAAACACAAAGAAGGAAAATTACAGACCAATCTCCTTGATGAACACAGATGCTATGATCTTCAACAAAATACTAGCAAACAGAATTCCAAAGACTCATCACAAAGATCATACATCATGACCAAGTAGGATTCATACTGGGAATGCAAGGATGGTTCAACATTCGCAAATAAATCAGCATAATACATCATATCAACAAGAGAAAAAATTAAAACCATATGGTCCTATCGGTAGATGTAGAAAAAGCATTTGGCAAGATCCAGTACCCATTCATGATTAAAACCCTCCAGAAAATGGAAATTGAAGGAAGCTTCCTCAAGATATTCAAAGCCATCTACCAAAAACCCACAGCCAGTATCATTCTCAATGGGGGAAAAAGTAAAAGCCTCCCCCTTAAGATCAGGAACATGACAAGGTTGCCCTCTCTCACCTCTTTTATTCAATATAGTACTGGAAGTACTCGCCATAGCAATCAGAGAAGAAAAAGGACATTAAGGGCATCCAGATAGGTGAGGAAGAAATCAAGCTATTATTATTTGCAGATGATATGATATTATACTTAGAGAACCCTAAACCCTCAACCCAAAAACTCTTAGAAACAATAGATATTTACAGTAGAGTGGCAGGGTACAAAATCAATACCCAAAATTCGGTGGCTTTCCTATGCACAAATAACGAAAGAGAAGAAATAGATATTAAGAAATCGATTCCATTCACAATTGTGCCACAGAAAATCAAATACCTAGGAATCAGCTTAACCAAGTGTGAAAAGGACCTATACAAAGAGAACTACAAGACACTGCTTCCAGAAATAAAAGAGGACATGAGGAAATGGAAACGCATTCCCTGCTCATGGATGGGGAGAATTAACATTGTCAAGATGGTAATACTCCCTAGAGCCTTGTTCAGATTCAATTTGGTCCCTATAAGGTTACCCATGACATTCTTCAAAGAAATTGACCAAACACTCCTGAAATTCATATGGGATAATAAACCACCACGGATAGCTAAAGCAATCCTTGGGAAAAAAGAAGATGGGAGGCATCACCTTTCCCAACCTCAAACTCTACTACAAAGCACTAATAATTAAAACAGCATGGTACTGGAATAAAAACAGACCTGTGGACCAATGGAGTAGAGTTGAGCATCCTGCCTCAAAGACATGATCAGTTAATCTTGATAAAGTTGCAAAGAGTCCAAACTGGTATAAGTAAAGCTCTTCTACAAATGTTGCTGGGAAATCTGGATAGCTACATGTAAAAAAGTGAATTTGGACCTGTGTCTAACACCTTGCACAAAAATCAGATCAAAACAGATTAAAGATCTCAATATCATACCTGAATCCATAAAGTACATTGAAGAAACTATAGGATAAACCCTCCACGACATTGAAGCTAAAGACATCTTCAAAGGTGAAACACCATTAACAATGACTCTTGCTTTTCTTTCATTCATTTGCATTCCATAAAAACAATTCATTGAGTTTTTTATTCAAATGTTTGAAAATGCTAAACATATTTGAAAATCATTCTCCATTTTTTGAAAAATATGTTCTCCATTGATTATTATTTCAAATACTTCTATCCAGACTTCCTCCTTCTAACTTAAATGGTAGTGAGAAGATTCTAATTAATGATACTTCAATTAGCCTCTTTACTGATATCATACCTGCCCTTACGTAATATCTTATTTAAAAGTATTTAATCCTATACTCAACTTGAAAAAGACATGGGGCTTTACATTTTCATGTAAAAATTTCAAAATTATTCCTATGGTTCCCAAAACCCAGTCAAACATTTCTATCCCTTATACATTTCAGTTGAATTCTTCCAAATAAGAAATAAAATACTGTAACTTCTTTTCCATCTATAGAGAATTCATAGCTGTGTATTACTGATTCTACCATGTTCTGTTAAAAATTTTACCATAAAACTTAGCAAAACTGTCTCAATTCTTACAAATAAATAATTCATTATGACATACACATCTTCTGAGTGTTGATATATATCACCATTCCTGTACTTTCTATAACCTTGAAATTTATGTGCAATTTTCCTTTACTTTCTTTTAGTACACTAAAGAAGGATTAAAAAGAATATTCTGAGGCCACTTGCCCCTCAAGGTGTTGCAGGTGAGGCTGAGATGCCCAGCTCCAATGGCAGGTGGCAGATAGGAGATAGGCTTATCTACACTCTGTGGGCTCTGGATGGTCTGACATAGGAAAAGACTGGGCCCTCTGGGATGAACCCAGAGCCATTGCAGAGCCTGGCAAGCTACCTGTGGTATATTCGATATGCCAAAAACAGTAACAATAGAGATGAACTGGACAAGGGACAGGCCAGATGCATGGCTGCGCTGCCAGGTCCATATGGAGCAGCCCATGGAGTCTCTGAGGAATTGGCTAGTCCCCGACCGAAACCAATGTAGTTCCTAGGGTAAAGCAGCCGTGTGGGGGGGAAGCCAAGCTGGCCGTAATTGGAGCAGGGATTTGGGCTCCTCCCTCTCAATGCCAGTGGGCGTGGCTACAGGCTCGCAGCCTCCACAACCAGATGAACTGGACAAGGGGCAGACCAGACGAACCACTGTGACAGTGCACAGTTACACAAGAGGCTTAGATAACAAAGTAGGCCAGGACCAGGTCCTTCCCAGGATCTTTCACATCTGTACACCATAATGATCATTGTAGTTGTAAAAACTGGGGTGGCTGATTTGGAATGAGGAAATATAATGTTACACTAGAATTCACTACTGAATATACACATAGATAATTGTATCATAAACCGTAAGGCAAGTCACAAGGTGTAGGAGAAGAGAGAGAAATACAGAGACAGAAATAGAGAGAGAGAAAGATGAGAGACTCAGACGCACAGGGGAGAACTGCCACCTGGCTCTCTCCTAGCTCAGCTGACCATGAGATCCCAGGAAGCTAGGTGGGTTTTGGGAGTGAGCCCAGCAATTCTGTAGAGCCTCGGAAGCAGACAGATGAGACTTGCTAACCATAATTGTCGCCATTATCACAGTCAAACCCACAGCTCATCAAAACCCATGCAAGAGAGATTCTAATGTCAAGACCAGCTCAGAGCAGCCGAGTTCAAGCCCAGGTAGTCAGCTCTCAGAGGCAGATGTCACTAGGCATTACTGGAGATGAGCTGGGGTAGCTCTTCCCCTCTCTGACCCATCCCAGAGGCCTGGTGGCCCCCACAAACTGCCTCAGGGCTCTCAGTCATGATGCAGATACTCAAACGCACTGGGGAGAGCTGCCATCTGGTTCTTCCCTGGCTCAGCTGACCATGAGGCTTCCAGGAGGCAAGATGGGTTTTGGGTGTTGGCCCATCACCTCTATGGGGCCTCTGAAGCATCTGGATGAGACTCACTCACCATAGCAGTTGCCATTTTCATGGTATGGACCCGGTACATCAAACTAGTGGAACCAATAGTGTTCAAGAATATATTGAAATCTACAATGTGTAAGAAAGGAAAGTGAGAAGGAAAGAGAGAGAGAAAGAGAGAAATGAGATAAAGAACCTGCAATGGAGTCAGGCTGGTGGAAGGGGGAGAGGTGGGGACATTGGTGATGTGAGATGTGCAAGGATAGAGGGATGGGTGTTGGAACACTGTAGAACCAAAATTCAAACATGAACATCTTGTAATTGTATATCTAATGGTGGTATAATAAATCACTGTCACTGTATCACTGTCTTCCCGTTCATCATCAATTTGCTTGAGTGGGCACCAGTAACATCTCTGTATGTCCTGTCTCATGGTAGTAGAACCCAAGGGCACCTGCTTGCTCCAGGAACATAAAGAGCCTCAAACCATTACATCAGGTCATGGGGATGAGGTCTATAATTGTTACTGGTATTTGGCATATCAAATACGACACAGGTAGCTTGCCAGGCTCTGCCATGCGGGTGGCATATTCTTGTAGTCACCTCTAAATCCAGTATTTATTGATGAACCCCCGGGCTGTGATCAGCTCTTCTGCTGGGTGGAGTCCAGATGTGGAAAATGGAGGCCCTCATGGAGTGGGGGGTCATCTGGGCCTGATTTAAAAAAAGACTGCTGCAGGGTGGATCTCGATGATTTGGACTGTGATAGGCTGGTCTTCTGGGTGGAGTTCTGGGCTCGATTTAAAAAATAAGTTGTTTTAATATTGAAAATTATATTATGTGAAAGAATTATATAATATTATGTATCAGAATATTTTAAAAAATATTTTATTATACCATATTAAAATATTATGAATCAATATTCTGATACATAATATTTTAATATTATGTATCAGAATATTTTTAAATATATTTTATTTAAATCATAATGATTTACAAAGTTGTTCATGGTACAATCAGTTCAGGTATTCAATCCATCACTGATTTGTACTACCACCACCAGAGTCACTAGTTTCCCACCATCCTACAAGTCTGCTCCCTTAGCAGGCACTAATTAATTGAATTTTTATTGCTTTTTACAGCATATATTTTTTAATGGTGTTGCTAAAGTCATGACCTCTTTACTGAGTTGTTCTATGTGAATTGGACCATCTGTATTATTTCTTTCACTTATTGAACATATTGAACTTATGGGTTTCTAATCAATAATTTATCAAAGTTGTTTATGCTAACTTCTTACAGATATTCAATATTCAATCCCAGTCCCACCACCATTGAAACTTTATACCACACCATTTTCAATTAAACCAACCACTGCTTAAGGATACCCCTGTAGCAGACCCTCAATGATTTATTTTATATTTCATGTAAAATGCAGCTAATTTGCTAAAGTGATCAAGAAATATTTTCTTAGAAGAATGTTAGTGCAGATTGTTAAATTTCACTATAAAGCCATTGAGCCATTAGCCATTAATAAGAAATCACTAATAAGTTGCTACAGAATAGGCATCATGAGTGCGCATTTTATTATTGGTTGTGTTATACTTTGCCTTCATTAAATGCAGTGCCACACACTAATTAAATATACTACTGTTGGAGAAATCGAGCCTCCATGAATGCCTATGTGAGCTCCAAGAATTCACGAAGAGCCCAAACCATTCATTCAGGGTCTTGCCAAAGAAGTCTGACCATCTTGTATTTGGGCAGCCACGTGATCTTTTGAAGTCCTGTGGAATCCAATCGGTAATGGCTCTAGTCCAGCAGTCGTCTCCAAATCGCATTACATGTCCAGCCCATCTGATTTTCAATGCCTTGGCAAACGAGACAGCGTCCCATACTCTGGAACAGCAATGGAGGTTGGAACTCTGATTCCTTCTATCACTTGAGGGAGGCTTGATATTCCAAGCATAGCTCTTTCAATTCCTTTGGGAGACCCGAATAGCATCCTCATCCTGCTTTCGTAGAGCCCAGGTCTCTGAGGCGTATGTTAATGCAGGAAGAATGGTGGAGTCCAAGAGATGTGCCCAGAAACAGAGATTCTTTGTCTTTTTTAGCTATTTTTCAATGCTATTGAAGGCATGCCATACCTCCCTGTTCCTCCTGTATAGATCAGGTTTTAGGTCGTTCATCATGTTGAGTTCTTGACCTAGGTACACATAACTGCTGCATTCAGAGATGTTTGTTCCATTGAGAGTGAATGGGGCCTCTGGAAATAGCTCATTTTTTATGAACATAGTTTTGTTGAGATACAGCTGTAGACCTATATTTTCATATTCTTGGTCGAAGTTGAGACACAGATACACCCGGCAGAGCAGAAACCAGCCGCACGATTTACCTCCAAATTACCGTGAATATTCTACTCACCCATCTGAGAGAGCCCCACAAAGTAATGAAAGCATAGCGCCCACATGGCAGAGCCTGGCAAGCTGTCTGATGCGTGTTCGATATGCCAAAACCAGTAACAAAAATGTTTATATTCCTGGCGCAGAAAGAGCCCTTTAATACCGAAGCAGTAAGAAGGTGAGCAAGCAGTGCCTGAATCAACCAGATGCCATTGGGCTACATTGGCATGTGATAGGGTCCAATGGAAATATTACCTGCGCCCGCTCGAGCAAATCGATGAATAATGGGATTCAAGTGATCATGTGATCAAGTAGGTGAAGTCAGCCAGCATTTATGCCACTTGGCTAATGTTTAGTGCTATTTGACCTATGTTATCAGCGAAGCGGAGGTGGTGTAGTTGCCAACTGTCTATCTTCACTCCCATTCCTTCCCATTCTAATTGTCACATGATGTTCTCGAGGGTGGCTCTGTAGAGTTTTGGTGAAATGATATCACCCTGCCAAACCCCTCTTTTGACATCAATGATCACTTCCTTGTAGAATGGTGAGATCCTGGTGGTGAATGTGTAATAGAGCTCTCGAAGGATCTTGATGTCTTGGCTTGAACGCCCCTGTTTGGCTAGGGCTTCGATGAGCGCTTCCGTCTCTACAGAATCAAGACTTTTTTTTAAATCAATGAACATGAGACATCTTGAACTTCCTACAAATTTCAATGAGCTTCTTTACCATGTGGATATGGTCGATTGTGCTGAATCCTTTTTGAAAGCCAGCTTGCTCACATGGTTGCCCTTCATGAATGTTCTTCCATTCCTGTTCCAGATGACTCGAGTGAACAGCTTGTATATGATGGACAACAGGCAGATGGGGCGATAGTTGCCAATGTCGTGGTTGTCTCCCTTCTTGAACAGTAGAACTGTATGCTGGTTTTCCACTGGGAGGGCACCTTGTATTCAGACAAGTAGTGTGTGAGTGAAGTGCCTAGCCAGTGTATTAATGAGTACTGATGGAAGATTCTTCAGGTGTTCGGGTCTGACTTTGTCTGGGCCTGTTGCTGTTCCCTTCTTTACTGACAAAGTGGCATTTCAGATTTCAGAAATGGAGAACTACATTTCCTTCCTGAGGAAATTGACATGTGGGCAGGAGAATGTGGCTTTCAAAGAGATCTGAGTAGAAGTCATGGATTATCTTCTCCACTGCCTTTCTGGAAGATGTGATAGATCATCAGAACATTGGAGAGCAGTCATCTTGATCTCATAGTTGGCGAAGGAAAGGCAGGCATTTAAAATGCCTTTCAGGGCTTCTGTTGCATTGGCCAGTATTTCTGCTCTTCTGTCTTTGAGGTCTCCCTTTATCACTTTTCTGCACTGCTTTTCGAGCTTGGATGGTAGCATTTGGTCACCTGAGGCTTGCACCTTGCCAAGTTGCTGAATGAGATCGAGAGTTTTTGAAGACAGTAATCCTTTTGTGTTTTCTCTCAATATTCTTCGCACAATCATGGAGGTGCTAAACCAGCCATTTGTATACTTCATCGATGTAGTCAATGACTTCTCTGGCCAGTCATGCGTGGACTGAGGCCCTGGGCAGGTGTTGTGAAGGTTTGCATGCTTGAGCGCAAATCTACCCCCCCAAGGCCGAAGCTAGGTACTGTCATCCTGGGAAAAGGGGTCCTGACCCCTACCCAGCGTGAATGAGTTGTCCTGTGGGCTGCTAAGGGGAGGGAGGCTGGGTAGTACAGGGGCTGTAGCCATGCCATGAACTTGCCTGTGGACCCAGGTGCTAGGTAGGTGCTAAAAAGAAGCCTCTCAGTGTACCCTGGAGAAGATCTCCCACACCATGCTAGCAGCAATCTTCATCATCCACACTCCAGAGCTCATCAGATATCCACCTTAGAGAGTAAGCCAATCTCCAACCACCTTATCAGAGACCCAGCCTACAGAGACCCACCCTACAGAGACCCACCCTTAAGAGACCCACCCTTCAGAGGAGAGTATTTCAAGCCCAGGAATGCTTGAACCACAGACACAGATACACCAGGCAGTGCAGATACCAGCTCTCTACATTTACCATGAATGTTCTACCCACCCCTATCAGAGAGCCTGGCAATCTACTGAGAGTATACCACCTGTGCAGCAGAGCCTGGCAAGCTGTCTGAATCATATTTGATATGCCAAACCCAGTAATAACATGGTTTATTTTCCTTACCCAGAAAGATCCCTTAATATGGCATCACTAAGATGGACAAACAAGGATTGCCTGATAAAATTTCCAGGCTGCCAAAATGAAGAACTCTAAAATAACTGTCTGTACTTTTGATGTACATATGCTGGCAATAGAAACATGTATCGAGGACCTGATAGTGCAAGCACAAAAGATCAAGTACGACATCATTGGTCTGATGGAGAAGAGGAGGAGTCAATCTCATCATGCCGCTTTTGACACCAGAGAAGAACTGTTCCTCAGAACATGCAACAGAAAAGGCATGGGTGGCGTCGGTGTTCTTGTCAACACGAACATGTCCGTGAACATTGATTAATTCAAATGCCTAATAAATCAAATAGGATGATTACACTTGAGGAGTTGTGGCCCACTGCCAGCAATTTCTGTCTTCATTGTCTATGCACCAACATCCACATACAAGGAAGAAGAAATTGAGAAATTCTACAGGGAACTGGAGGAGTTCTATAAAAAAGATCACACTTTCTACAAGATCATAGTCGGTGATTTTAATGCCAAGATATGACTGAGAAGATTGGCCTACGTTCTCCACATCGGGACCCATGGCCCAGAATGGAACGAACAGGGTGAGAGACTATCTGAGTTCATCATGTCCACCAAGACCATTCATGGAAACTCACAGTTCCAGAAGGCTGACTCAAAACATTGGATATGGGAATCTCCTGGTGGACAGTTCCTCAATGAAATTGACCACATCATCTTCAATAGATGGTTTTGCCTGTCTGAGGGCACTGTTGTCCCAAAATTCCAATTAAGATCGGATCACCATCTCCTTCATGAATAATTCTACTTCACACAATGGGAGAAAAGACTGCAAATTATAAGAAGAAAACTCTCAGAAAGACCACCAAAGGGAACTCTTTGTCACCATTGTGGCAATATGGGAAGATACCATCATTGACAACATCGATGAAGAATATAGTAATTTTAACATTAATTTTATTTTTTTCTCTTATGTTATTTCTTCAGTCTAATATAGTGATGCTCCAGTGCCAAAAATTTCCCTTAGGAGCTACAAAGGTAGTATAGGCTTGCCTTGCATTTGTGCAACCCTGTTTCAAACCCCTTGTACTGCACATGGTTATTCTGAGAAATAACAGAGATACTTACTTTAGAACTTGCATGTTTTCTTGAAAAGTTAATTTTAATTAAGTATAAGCACAGTGATCTTTATTAACACTGTAGAATTATTGAGAGAATAACTGGGACTAGTTGATTTTTAAAATACAGTCTATGTTCACTTGCAACTGTTTAATAAACATTTGGTTTTTTATTGTTAGTATTATTGCTAATTTATTTACATGTCATCAGAATCTGTGGACAAATATTTATCTCAATTTGTTTTAGGACAAATTTGTTATAGGACAAGAAGTCATGAAATAATTGAAAATGACAGACTTTTAAAACACCAGGGAATTACCCCTGCAAAACTTCAATTCTGATGAAAAAATCTATAAGGAAATATATTTTATGATTTAACTGGTATAAGAAAGAAAAGAAATAGTATTTTCTATCCTCATTTTAGTTTACTTCAAGATATTTAAAAGAGAAACAAATCACCTAAATATCAAGGTTTCTTTTATAAATTTTCAAATACTTTATGAAAAATAAAGCTAAATTGCTTTAGTAATCAGAAGTTGGAGATTTGTTTTAAGCATTAAATGATTTCATTTACTGGTTCCTGAGAGAGAATATAGCAGGTAAGACCCTTACATTGCACATGACTGATCTGAGTTTTATTCCCAGCCCCTTATATGGTCCCCAATAGAACTTTCCAAGAATGATCCCCTGATACCTAATTGCAAAGCTAGGAGTAAGACCTGGGAATCACTTATTTTGATACAAAGACAAAAAAAAAGAAAAAAAATGAATTAGAAATCTCACTTGTTACATAAATAAAAACAATACATTTATCTTTTATTTTTAATGACAGTCTTCAATTTCATTTAGATTGTTTTTAAATTCTCCCTGTCTAGTCTGCACAATTTTTTAGCAAGCCTGAAACATTTTTTCTTTATTATACTGTGAAAAGAAAAATATGAAATTATGCATCATTGGTCCACCTCTATAGTTGCCAATTTTACCAGCCCCTATTTACCAATTGAAGACTAAATCTCCAGACCCTGTGACCAAGCACCTAAAGTTTATGGATTCACTTGTGCACACAGGTGAAATTTCCAGGTGTCCTTGGGAAGCAGGCAAGCCAAATACCTGTGCAACTGAAGTTCCAGAAGCCGCACACATTACCTACCACTGTAAACATGTAACGAGCTAAACAAACCACTTCTCAAATATTCTCTGCAGAGATGCCAATCCGTGAATGATTTCAGGTACTTGGTGCCCAGGCTGAGAATGCTGGTATTTTTTGGTTTGGGTTTTGTAACTTCTCCATAACCCCTAATTCTTCCTGAATCTCCAGAAGTTACACACACCTTGCACAGCCACTGCCTTGTCAACTAACTAACCCAGATCATAGAACGACAAATGTGTGAGCAAAGTGGTCACATACCTCGCCATGGGACCATCCCAAGCAAAAAAGCAACTAAATCAATTTTTAGATAAGGACTTAACCACAAGTGATCATATATGACAATTTTAAGATAGATTGGTTTTGTACTAAAAAAGGAAATATGCATCAGTAATTTCTTGCCAATTAAAATAATTACCACCTTCATATTTAATTAAAAAAGAAAATTCAAACATAATAGACTTCCCACATAGAAATTTGAATTTCTATGATCCTGAAGTTTTTTAGTATAAAAATAGTTGCTTTAAATGAGATTAAAAAATAAGCTTTTATCATATTGACATATTGAAAAGAGAAAATGAAATGAGTCCAAGATTGACAAAAAAAGTAATTTACAGAATTTGCGTGAGTTCATTTTTTAAACACTAAAACTAACCACATCTAAATGATTGCACTTAACTCTTTTATCTTCAAAAATTATTCTCCAGATAAAGGCAAAGCACTTGCAAAGCACTCCCAAAATTCAGAGTAGTTTCAATTCTCAGTAATAAATCTAAAGTACTATGTAGTACTTTCCTTTTTTAAGGTGCATATTAAAAGAAGATGATATTAGCTTTGAAAAAGAATTATCTTTGAAAGCACAATTTTATATATGCTATGTGTAGCAGAACTGTTTAAAATATCTGTCTGTCTTTTATAGTTTTGAGTTGAAAAAAATAAAGCATAATGAACTTTCTAATTTTATCATAACAAGTGAGAATTATCCAAGGGTATTCAGAAATAATCAATCTAACAGTATGTTAGATTTGGGGGAAGATATAGAACATATTACTGGGAAAATAATTCATGTCCATATGATTTATATGTACTTTTAAAGTACATTAAAATTATAGAACTGTCCTGATGCTTTTCCAGCAAGACAATTCTACTGTTCAAGAAGGGAGACATTCACGACATTGGCAACAACTGCCCCAGCTGCCTGTTGTCCGTCATCTACAAGGTGTTCACTCAAGTCATCCTGAACAGGATTAGCAGAATATTAGATGAAGGACAACCATGCTAGCAAGCTGGCTTCCAAAAAGGATTCAGCACAATCGACCATATCCACACTGTAACCAAGCTCATTGAGGTTTGTAGCCAGTTCAAGATGCCGCTCTCTGTCTCACATTCACTGATTTAAAGAAAGCCTTTGACTCTGTGGAGACTGAAGCAGTCATCAAAGCCTTAGCCAAACAGGGCGTTCAAACCCAATACATCAATATCCTTCAGTGTGCTGTGTTACAGATTCACCACCAGGATCTCAACATTCTGCAAGGAGGTGATCATTGAAATCAAAAGAGGGCTTTGGCAAGGTGATACCATTACACCCAAACTCATCAGTACCACCCTTGAGAACATCATGTGACAATTAGAATGGCAAGGAATGGGAGTGAAGATGACATTTGGCAACTACACCACCTCCGCTTCACTGATGACATCGTTCTAATAACACCAAACATTAGCCAAGTGGCATAAATGCTGGCTGACTTTGACCAAGAATGTGGAAAGATAGGTCTACAGCTGAATCGCAAGTTCATGAAAAATGAACTAGTTCCAGAGGCCCCATTCACTCTCAATGGAACAAGCATCTCTGAATGAGGCAGTTATGTATACCTAGGTCGATAACTCAACATGATGAATGACCTAAAACCTGAGCTGCGCAAGAGGAAGAGAGTGGCATGGAATGCCTTCAAGAGCATTGAAGAAATATCTAAAAGGACAAAGAACCTCCGGCTCTGCGTGCATCTCTTCAACCCCACTGTTCTCCCTGCATTAGTATATGACTCAGAGACCGGTCTCTCAAAGAGGTATGGAAAGTGCTGTTTTTGGAATACCAAGTGAGAGAAGGAATTTGGAGTTCCAACCTCTGTCTATGTTCTCTCACTCTGGTCAGGGAAGCTGTCACCTTTTTCCAAGGCATCGAAAATCAGATGGTTTGGACATATAATGCAATTTGGAGATGATCCCTGTACTAGAGCCTTTACCGACTAAATCTTACGCAATGTCAAAAGATCACATGGCCGCCCACTTACAAGATAGTCAGACTTCTTCGTCAAGACCCTGAATGAACAGTTTTATGCTTTTCGTATTTTTGGAAGCAACCAGATGCCACCAGACTCATAGATATGGGGCAGAGCTGCTACCATGTGCCCAGCTGCTCAAGAGGCGCACAGGAGGGATGGCAGGTTCTAGCCCTGGCCCACCACACCAGCAGAGCCTGGCAACAAGCCAGACGACCCCCTCACTCATGAGAGCCTCCATTTTCCACATACGGACTTGCCCTTCATCAGAAGTCCATCCAGCAGACCAGCCTATCACAGCCTGGCTCATCAAGATCCACCCCTGCAGCAGTCTTTTTTAAATCCAGCCCAGGTATCCTGATCCAGAGACTCACAGACATGGGGGCAGAGCTGCTACGGGTTCTCCCTATGCCCAGCTGCTCACTAGGCGTCCGGGAGGGATGGCGGGTTCTAGTCCTGGCCCACCACCCCAGCAGAGCATCGCAACAAGCCAGACGACCCCCCACTCCATGAGGGCCTCCATTTTCCACATCCGGACTTCCCCCTCATCAGAAGTCCACCCAGCAGACCAGCCTATCACAACCGCAAGCGGCCGTGCAGTTCATCAATAAATGCTGGATTTAGAGATGACTACAAGAGTATGCTACCCGCACGGCAGAGCCTGGCAAGCTACCCGTGTGGTATTTGATATGCCAAGTACCAGTAACGATTATAGACCTCATTCCCATGACCTGATAGAATGGTTCGAGGCTCTTTATGTTCCTGGAGCAAGCAGGTGTCCTTGGGTTCTACTTGCATGAGACAGGACATATGGAGATGGTAAAGAGACTATCTGAGTTAATCATGTCTACTAAGACCATTCATGGGAACTCACAGTTACAGAAGGCTGAATCAAAACATTGGACATAGGAATCCCCTGGTGGACAGTTCCACAATGATATTGACCACATCATCTTCAATCTATGGTTTTGCCTGACCAATAACGCTGTCTTCCCAAAATTCCAAACAGGATCAGGCCAACATCTCCTTTGTGCAAAATTCTACTTCATGCAATGGAGAGAAATGGCTTTAAAGTTTAAGAAGAGAACTCTCAGAACGACCACCAACTGGGAACTCTTTGTCACCATTGAAGCAACATGGGAAGATACCATCATTGATAACATTGATGAAGAATACAACCGACTGGTTCAGCACCTCCATGATTGTGTGAAGAATGCCAACAGAGAAAAAGCCACAAGATGCCTGTCTTCAAAAACTCTCAAGCTTATTCACCAACATGGCAAGGTGCGAACCTAGATGACCAAATGCTAACATCCAAGCTTGCAAAGCAGTGCAGAGAAGTAATAAAGGAAGACCTCAAAGAGAGGAGAGCAGAAATACTGGAAGATGCAGCAGCATGAGCAATAACTAAAAATAATTTATGTACACAAATATTCTACTCAGATACATTTTTAGAATATTATTACAGTATTTTATTTTAAAATGAAGAGGTTTTACGTTAATAACTTGGCAGTTAAAATAGAAACAAACCACACAGCAAATGTCTAGCGAACTCAGTTAAACACCTCAAGGTTTGATCCAGTCTTTTCTTTTAGAAAAGAGTGCATCATGCAAATGTTAACTGCCCTTAAAACCTACAAACACTTTGATTTTGGAATTATTAGACAAATATTAATTTTGACTATCACAATTTCAGAAAACTGGAATTAGTTTCCTCATAGAAACCAGAGACTCACAGACATGGGCCAGAGCTGCTACCATCTCTCCCGGTGCCCAGCTGATCATGAGGGGCCCGGGAGGGATGGCGGGTTCTAGCCCTGGTCCACCACCCCAGCAGAGCCTCGCAAGAAGCCAGATGACCCCCCATTCCATGAGGGCTGCCATTTTCCACATCCGGACTCCAGTGTCATCAGAATTCCACCCAGCACAGGGAGCTGCTACCTCTCTCCCTGTGCCCAGCAGATCACGAGGTGCCCCGGAGGGATTGCAGGTTCTAGCCCTGGCCCACCACCTCAGCAGAGCCTCGAAAGAAGCCAGATGACGCCCACTCCATGAGGGCCTCCATTTTCCACATCCGGACTCCCCTCTCATCAGAACTCCACCCAGCAGAAGAGCTGATCACAGCACGGCTAGCACAGCCACAAGCAGTCACACGGTTCATCAATTAATGCTCAAGTTTAGAGGTGACTACAAGATATCCCACCTGCATGGCAGAACCTGGCAAGCTACCTGTGTCGTATTTGATATGCCAAATACCGATCATGATCACGATCACGATCTTCCCGTTGATCATCTATTTGCTAGAGCAGGCACCAGTAATATCTCCATATGTCCTGTCTCATGCCAGTAGAGCCAGGGGCATCGGCTTGCTACAGGAATATAGAGAGCCTCAAACCATTATATTAGGTCATGGGAATGACCTAATATAAATGTTACTGGAATTTATGCCAAATACCAGTAACAATTATACAACTATAGAACTCATTCCCATTACCTGATAAATGGTTTGAGGTTCTTTATGTTCCTGGAGCAAGAAGATGCCCTTTGGCTCTACTAGCATCAGACAGGACATATGGAGATTTTATTGGTACCCACTCTAGCAAATCAATGATGAAAGGGAAAACAAGTGATACAGGTGAAGTGATACAAACCATTGGTTGCAAACATGATATGTAATTGTAAAGAGGAAAAAGGCACTTACTTTTTATTCAAATATTTTAATTTGCACACAATGAGTTATCAATTGATAGTTGACATCGAAGCATCCCATATTCCAGGACAAGTCTCAATGACCAGTGTCAACTTCCCTCCACTAATATCCCCACTTTACCTTCAAAGTCTACTTCATGTACCCAGCATGGCTCCTTTCAAGGTACATTTGTAAGTTTGGTTGGCATGATTTGGATCTTCTACTTTCAGTGTTATTGACTTTGAAATTTAGATGTTTGCTAAACCACACTTCTACATCACCAATGTGCCAGAGGCTCTTAAATCCCTTACCCGATAACTTCCAGTCTGCTTCCTGTTGCCTCCTTATTTTTTCACCTCTGTGATTCTACTTCCCTTATTCTGGGGTAAAGGGTGATCAAATAGTTCAGTATTTTATAGAAAAATTGCTTATTTTGATACTATGATATTGTGTCATCCTGGGCCTCTTGCTTGCAGAGCTTCTGCTCAGCCAACTGAGCTGCTTTCTCATCCAGGAAATAGTTGGTTTGTCCCCCAGTTATCAAGAAATGACAACGTTATTCACGATTGGGTTTTAGGCAAAGACAAACACTGTTTCAAATAGCATTCCCTTCCCTCCACCACTCCCCCCATGCCCCATTTGGTTCATGCTCACCAGGCTGCTGCTGTAAGAGGGCTATTCTACAAAAATATTTTACACGTTTTTTTGCAATGTGGCTTATAGTATAGTTGCCAGTAGTGTTTCATACATCACACCTTACTACCTTTCAGCACTACCCCCCATTCCTGGTTGAATGTTTCCTTCCAGCACAGGCTGTTGCCTCCTTGTAGCAGTATCGAACCCCTCAAGTGGCATGTTTTTATGCTGAATGAAATTTTTTTGTTTTAGTTTGTTTTAGGGCCATATTAGGCAGTGTTCAATTCTTTCTCATGGCTCTACACTCAGGGATCTGTCCTGGAGGGTGTGGGGAGGCCATATGTTGTGCTGGGGATGAGTCCTGGTTAGCCGCAGGCAAGGCCTTACGTTGTACTGTCTCTCTGGCTTTGTGTTACATGTTTTTACACTAAAGTATTTTAACTGATTTATATTAGCAATGAGGCTGACACACTGCCTACTGTGCTAAGAGAGCAACTGCGCTAAAGACTGGGCCCCCTGGGATGAACCCAGACCCACGGCAGAGCCTGGCAAGCTACCCATGGTGTATTCAATATCCCAAAAACAGTAACAATAATTGATCTCATTCCCAATGAATGGAGACGTTACTGGTGCACGCTCAAGCAAATCGATGAACAATGGGAAGACGAGTGACATAATATTGTGTACTTATTATCTCAGTTGAGTTAAATGTAAGCAACCAAAAGTGTATCTGGACAGATAGAAAAGCTCAGAGTTCAAATAAAAATATATAATTACTCTTGGAAATGTATTAGGAAAACCTGTGCATATTACTTCACATCATATGTTATTGCAATAATAATACACTTTTATTAAATATTTATTAGGAACTCAAACTTCATTTTTTCTGTTTCTATAGGTAAATGCAAAGCGCTGTTTATAAAAACCTAATTTCTATGTGACAAGTCACCATTTTCCCTATAAGCATAAAAAATGGAATTAAATCTTAAAAACTATCATTATCATCATCATTATGCAGCCTACAATAACCAAATAAAATCTTTCACAAGTAAGAAATATTTGACAGTTTACTTACAAAATAATTAGAGAAAATATATTTAATTCAATTAATCAGTTTTATAAATTTATGTTGGAATGATTTGCTTGTATTTGCTTCTTCACACTGCTGTTAATGGAAGACAGGGCTCACATATGCAGTGCAAGAGTTCTACCTCTGAGCATTACTAATAGCTCCAGGTTTTGCTTATTTTATACTCAGTCTGATATTTTAAAACTTGTCACTTGTCACCTGTCTTCCCATTGCTAATCGATTTGCTCTAGTGGGTGCCAGTAATGCCTCCATTCACTTGGAATGAGGTCCGTTCACTGTATCACTCTCTTACCATTCATCATTGAATTGCTCGAGCAGGCACCGGTAACATCTCCATATGTCCTGTATCATGCAAATAGAGCCCAAGGGCACCTGCTTGCTCCAGGGGTTTATGATTATTAGTGGTATTTGGCATATCAAATATGACAGGGGTAGCTTGCCAGGCTCTGCCGTGTGGGTAGCATACTCTTGTAGTCATCTCTAAATCCAGCATTTATTGATGAACCTCGCGGCAGCTTGCAGCCTCGAGAGCCGGGCTGTGATGGGATGGTCTGCTGGGTGGAGTTCTGACGAGGGGGATGTCCGGATGTGGAAAATGGAGGCCCTCATGGAGTGGGGGGGGTTCGTCTGGTTGTCGCTCTGGACCTCTGGTTGTTGAGGTCCATTATTGTTATTGTTTTTGGCATATTGAATACACCACAGGTAATTTACCAGGCTCTGCACTGGCTCTGTATTCATCCCAAGGGACCCACTCTTTTTTCATGTCAGACCATCAACCATCCAGGTTCCATGGGGCAGAGCCCTGGGTGTAGAAAACCTTGTCTTCTATCTGCCACCTGCCAATGCAGCTGGGCACTGCAACCATACCTACAATACTTTGAGGGGCTGGCTGAGAAGAAAAACTGGAAGAAAATAGAAAATAGCAATTCACTAGGTGACTATCTTGGAAGCAGTGCATATGAGCTGACAGACATTTTTATTGCAGTGAGTCATTTAAACACCAGCAATTTATGATATATCCTGACTACTGATATATCCACAATTGCTGATATATTCTCACATATCTGAAGCTTCTGTGGCACAAACTACTGCCAAGACACACCACCAACTGCTAGCACTGTGTGTGATTCCTTCTACAAATCCCCACGGTATGTGTAACAAGCCATCAAAGTCTCCATGCCCAAAACTAATAAATGTCTACAGTAGTACAAAACCTGATCCATTTTTTTCTGTTATTTAGGTTGAACACTTGAGCCTTCTCCATGATTGATTTCCTTTCTCTTTTATGTCATAGAGAAGAAAGCCAGTGAACTATCTTCAAAACTCAGAATTCCAAGCACATCATCCATTTCATCTACTACCTGGAGTGAGCTGCTTGACAACAAGAAAAAATACCTGAATCCAACAACATATAAAATTCCCTACTCTTCATTTGGAATGCCAACTATCTTCTTCTCAACAGTACACTCAGAGTGACCGTTAAAAATAATTTGAGGGGCTGATAGACAGAGGTATGATGCTTGCCTTACCTTAGTGACCTGAGTTCCAGTCCAGCACCCCAGGTGGTTCCCAAAAAAGTGATCCCAGAGCACACCCTGAGCACAAAGTCAGGAGTAAGTCCAGGTGTGGCAACAAGACAAACACAAACTTATATAAATTACTTTCCAAATGTATATAAAATGATTAATTATAAATAATAATTTTTTTTTGGTAAATGGCTCAGCCAGATCCCTAGCCGAGTTGAACATAGCTCTTAGGGTTCACTCCACACGTCCTGGGGGCCACACTGGCTGGACTTGGAGGAGGATTTGGGTTCCTACTTTCATTCTTCCCACCTCCATGTCGGAGGGTGTAGCTACGAGCTCCCAACCATCACACTCAGCAACTGGAAGAGAGAAACTCCAGACCCACAGCTGCACTGGTGTGTGGCCACAAAGTGGCTGCACAACATTCTTAAACAATAATGGAAGTTAGAGCCAGGTAATTCCCAGGATCTTTCACATTTATACCCTGTACTGGTCATTCTGCATGGCAGAGCCTGGCAAGCTACCTGTGCTATATTTGATATGCCAAAAACCAGTAACAGTTATTGACATCATTCCCATGACCTGAAGGATTTGTTTGAGACTATATGTTCCTGGAACAAGTATATGCCCTTGGGCTACACTAGCTTGTGACAGGATAAGGAGATGTTACTGGTGCCCACTCGAGCAAATCGATGAACAATGGGAAGACAAGTGATACACATGATAGAAGTGATAAATAAATAATTTTCAAACTTATATAAATAAAATAGGTTAATTTAATGTATAGATTTCTGTTGGATGACAGGCCTAGCTAGCTGAAAATCTTTGCTGTTTAATTTATTTACAGTTTAAGCTATTTACCTATTCTTAAGCCAGGGTTCATACTAATGAGATCTCTCTTCTGTGTAAACACTGATGGAGGGTGTGGCAGTTACATAAGTCAGTTTGACACTGAATCAGTATTTCTGAAATATTACTATAATCTCTACATGATTTCAATATTATCTAGATTGGGCACAATTCCCTTAATATCCACTGGTCCCAGCATGGGACAAGTTAGTATTTACCAGGAGACTACAAGCTGGCTTCATTGAGACTATCTTTTTAAGATTGAAGGAAGGATCATGTTAGTTTTCCCTGAAGCAGGCAAGCATGACCCTTTCAGTAAACAGAAAACAAGGCACTCAGAAACATCTCAGTGCATAACATAAATGAACCTTGTAGGTAACATTAGATTGCATGACACCCATGAAATTATAATGTTTTTTCTTCTCATGAATACATCCATTGAGAAGCATTTCTTTATACCAGCTCTTTCCAGTGTTTTGACATAAGGGATAATCTCTGAGAAAGGGTTTAGTACCTGGCATAATAATTTGTTTATACCTGAAATAAGTGGCAGACCTGAAACAAGTGGTCTAAGCAAATTATCAGAAGACTTCTAATAACTATTAGAAGACCTCTACTTCTACTCCTAGAAGCTAATTCCTTGATCTTTGTTGACACTTACATCCTGAAGATAGGATTACTTTTGGATATAAAAGGCTCGTTGGTCTAGGGGTATGGTTCATAAAAGGAGACTGACTTACTGGGATCCACTTTCGGGGGACACTAGGGCCAGAGCACATGGTCTAAGTTCTGACCAACAGCTAGAGGTCTGGAGAATCCCATTATTTTGGATGTAGTGGAAGAGCTTGTTTTATTATTGAATTAGTAAAAGTCTTCTAGAAACTTGCTGAACTTCGTGAGTTTTCATCCATTCCCCACTGACCTGGGCATTGGAAGGGAACCCATTTCTTGATATTGTTGGGGACACCAGCAGCTCCCAGACAGTTTTCATATTTAAATAAATATGAAAACAATTTAGCTTAAATTTTACCGCTGTTAGATTTCATTTTTGACCACTCAAAAATTTGATTTTTTTTATTTAAAATAAGTCTCTGTTAGACAATAGCTATTTTGGCATATACTTTATTTATACATATCAGATATCGGTATATATTTATATCCCTCTCATGTGTTACATATAAACCTACTCATAATCATTTATTACTTTGTCATAACAGGAAGTCTCTTAGAATATCTTCATAAACATAATGAAATTTAAGGACCAAAATATCATATGAATTAGATACTATCAAGCTTCTTTTTAAGAGTGAGAGAAACCATTTAACTTGTCCAAATTTAGATCAAGTAAAATATACATGTACTATTTGAACCCACTTCTACTTACGTTGAAGAAAAGTATGTCAATTTTTTTTCTTTATTTAAGGGAGAGCTTGAAGTCAGTTCCCAGTTGCAGTTAAGATTCTCACATATGGGAAATTCTCAAGGCTCTGCATATCTGTAGTGCAAAGAATAAGTTATGCCATTGGAAAACCTCCTTTGTGATCATGGTATGTCCTCTGCCAGTTAAGTATAAAATATGTTAATGATTTAATATAAAAGTAAATATCAGTGATCCTTTCCTGTCTTGCACAACTCAGATCGAGTTTCAATCCCTGGCACCCTATTAGGTCCCCTGAACCCACCCAGATCGATTCCCAAATTCAGACAATATCCCATGAGTATAGTATAAGCTTGGTTCACTGCCAGGTATGGATCCAAAACACATTTAGAAAGCAAAATCATAAATTTAAACCAGCACAACTTTAAAACATTAATAATTCGATGTCTTTCTAAAGCTGAATGGACAGGAATGAGACTTGAGTCCCTTAAATGTGTGAGGTTGGGTTCAACCTGGGAAGTGATCCAAGTAAAGAGCATTATAGGATGTAGGCTATACCAAAAAGTAAAAGCATATTCAAAAGTTAATATGCATATAAGAGCAGGCTTGAAAATAATGTTATTATATTTTTTTTCAATTCTGTTGGAATGGAATGGTAAATTAAACCCCACTCATGAATACTGAAATAGAGAGGAATTTCCTTCACATGAAAAACACTGGATTCTTGAATTTTCATTTTTTTCCTCTGTTTTTAACAGAGCTATATAATAAATAATGAATGTTTAACAGTGATGGCTGATCAGAAAGCAAAGGTAAACATAAAAATGATACAAGAAAGACTGTTTCTTTTCAATATCTATCCTTCAGGTAATTTCAGATTTAGATTACTTCTAGGCATCCAGGCATCTGAGCTATCACAAGGAATATCTAAATTGCTTTTCACAGGTTCTACAAAGCACTCTCTTTACTTTATCTTCTCATTTTAGATGGCACCTCATTGAATTTCTTCTAGCCAATTTACTTTCTGCAGAGCTCACATTTCTCTTACAATAGAGAAATTTCTTCAGCTCTACTCTTTTAACTTTAGATTAATAGCATGGGGGCATTTGTTCAATTTTACTGTGAGAAAAACAATATATTTAACATTTAAGTCATAGTTATTTACTAAAGAATAGAATGTGAAAGTATCATGCCAAGGGCAATATACGTTTTCGTTTTTGCTATTGTTTCTATAATTACTTAATTGCATACCCAAAGGAAAATTATATACATGTATATATATGTATATACATACACACACATATATATATATATACATACACACCCACACCCATATATCTATATATATATATATCCACTGTTGGATGACAGGCTTAGCTAGCTTGGGAACTTTGCTCTAAACTTAATCTATTTACATGCTCTTAAACCAAGGTTCATTCTAATGAGATCTCTCTTCTATGTAAACACAGATAGAGGGTGTGGCAGTTACACAAGTCACCTTGACTCTGAATAACTTCTGACTTACTATACATATACTAAGACTTCTATGTTATCTAGATTGGGCACAACTCCTCTTTTATACCCACGGCACCCAACTTGGGACAGTTAGAATTTACCAGAAGACTGCCACCCTGGCTACATTGAGACTATTGTTTAAGGTTAAGGAAGGATCATACTGGTTTTCCCTCATGCAAGTGAGCATGACCCTTTCAGTATACAGAGAACGCAGATACTCAGAATCATCCTGGTACAGATAATAAATAAGAAGGACCTTGTGGGTACCACCTAGATTACATGAAGCCCATGAAATTAAGATGTATTACATTATACCAGTCCCACCCTCTAGTGTTTTACATAAGAGATAATGTCAGAGGAAGAGATTAGTCCTTGGCATACTCCTTTGTTTATACTATAATAGGATGTGGCACCACCCTTCTACAAGCTATTTAGGGTTCTTTGTTGATAGAACCCTCCCTATCAACAGTTAGGATTACTTTGGTGTATATAAGAGGACTGACTTGAGGCATTGCCCCCCCTCCTTTTGGGTAGGACTTCTCTCAGGTGAGATCCTCTCTCTTTGGTGGGAGACTTGGGCTCTCTTGTATGGTATAAGTTCTGACCAGAGCCCTTTTGATTGTGGAGCTACTGTAAAAGCCGAGAGCCCCGAGCTCACCATTCCCGGCCGGAGAGAACTCTACTGTGGGGACCAGGACGCCCCAACCCCAACCTAGTTAGTGAATTGTCTATACACTATACACCTATATAGGTTTGGTGTATTGTAAGGGCGCCACTGGGGTTCCCAACAGGACAGAAGTTCTCTTCTACCGCTGAGGTATATACATACAAAAACCTATATTTTGTGTATATACCAAATATATATATGTATGTATATGTACATATATACATATATACATATATATGCCTAACCCAATAAGTCTTTGTTTGCAAAGGCAAAAAACAAAAGTATGAAATACTTATATTCTCTAGAATAATAGAAAGCACAAGTGTATGGAGGATAAGCAAAAGGGATGAATGTACAATTCATACACATAGACAAAATAAAATTTAAAATTATTATAATACAAAAATGTTGTCTTATAGATATATATTTTAGTGATAAAAATTAAATTTCAATTATGTGTAAAATGTTATTATGTAACATATTTGGGCTTTGAAGATAGAATAATAGAAATAAAGATTAATTAATACTATTATTTAAAATAAAACACTGGTTACTCTTCTTACAGAATTTCTCTTATCACTTGATCACTTGAATCCTGTTATTCATCGATTTGCTTGAGCGGGCACCAGTAAAAATTTCCATTGGACCACACGTGCCAATGTAGCCCAATGGCATCTGGTTGATTCAGGAATATGAAGAGCCTCAAACCGTTCCTTCAGGGTCTTTACAAGGAAGTCTGACCATCTGTAGGTGGGCGGCCACGTGATCTTTTGACATCCTGTGGGATCCAGTCGGTAATGGCTCCAGTCGGTAATTTCTCTTATACACACATGCAATACATATATCCTTCTTTCTCCTTCATACCAACATACACAACTCCATTCTTGTAATCTTTAAAACTTAATGCAAAATAATTAGGGTATTTTCTGCCACCTTTATTTAAATCCTATTAAGCAAATACCATTTATACAACTTGCTACAACTGTTCTAAATGCTATAACATTTTATAGAGCAATAGACCGGTCACTTTATAAAATTGTTGCAATTAGTTATATTGTTTTACATAAACCATTGCCCCAATTCATGGGGCAGAGCTGCTACTGACTCTCACTGTGCCCAGCAGCTCATGAGATGCCTGGGAGGGTGGCAGGTTCTAGCCCTGGCCCACCACCCCAGCAGAGCCCTCACAACAAGCCAGACGACCCCCACTCCATGAGGACCTCCATTTTCCACATCCGGACTTCCTCCTAGTCAGAACTCCACCCAGCAGACCAACCTATCACAGCCCGCCTCATCGGAGATCCACCCTGCTGCAGTCTTTTTTTAATCCAGCCCAGGTATGCTGATCCAGAGACAGACATGGGGCAGAGCTGCTACTGACTCTCACTGTGCCCAGCCGCTCATGAGGTGCCTGGGAAGGATGGCAGGTTCTAGCCCTGGCCCACCACCCCAGCAGAGCCTCACAACAAGCCAGATCACCCCCTCACTCCATGAGGACCTCCATTTTCCATATCTCGGACTTCCTCCTCGTCAGAACTCCACCCAGCAGACCAGCCTATCACAGCCTGGCCTCGCAGGGCCGCTTGCGGTGCAGTTCATCAATAAATGCTGGATTTTGAGATGACTACAAGAGTATGCTACCCACACGGCAGAGCCTGTCAAGCTACCCGTGTTGTATTTGATATGCCAGATACCAGTAACAATTATAGACCTCATTCCCATGACCTGATGGAATGGTTTGAGGCTCTTTATGTTCCTGGAGCAAGCAGGTGCCCTTGGGCTCTACTTGCATGAGACAGGTCATATGGAGATGTTACTGGTGCCCGCTCGAGCAAATTGAAGATGAACGGGAAGACAGTGACAGTGACAGTGACATAAACAATTGGAAAAATAACCAAATCTGTAATTACATTAATGTGAATGTACATATATGCATTATATAATACATAAAGCAGTGTTTCATATGCATAACTATTACATAAACAATGATAGGTGTGTATATATAATGAACTAAATGGCATAGCTCCTCAAATACAATGGTCAAATAAGATATCCTAAAGGTGACATTTTTGATAGGCTTTGAGAATAAAGAAACAAAGATCTTTTTGTGACTGTCATACAGGAACAATCTAAGCAGAAAGAAACTAGAGGACAAGATCTTTCTTTTAGGGGAACAACAAAATGATACCAATTCTAGAATTTAATGGAAAAGATGATAGAAGAGGACATAGTGTCAGGCAGAAATTCAATCATTCATATTTCCTCCAATTTTCTAATAAGACTGAAGTACCTGAATTTGAGCTCCTTTTTATTTTTTTAGTCCTTGGGCGAGCTGAATATAGTAAAACTGATAACTGTGCCTTTTCTAGGCCAAGTTTATTAAAACACCAAGCCACTATTTTTAGTCATTAATTAAGTATTTGTATAAAAAGTTCATGATCTCTGAAAGTTTTTACACTTTGTTCGATCAAAGCTAAACACAAGAAGATACAACATGGAAGAATAATGAAACAGAGTCAAAATATATAATTCATCAGTTATTATTCCTTCTAGCTCAGCTACTATCTTAATGGCTGACTGAGAGACCTGACTAATAATCGAAATGTAGTCACCTAGTCACTACTTATTCAGATTTTTAACAAACCATATTATGAATACATATAAGATTAATATGCTATACATAACAACAGACTTTTCAGTCACACAGCAATGTGAAAATAACAAATTATAACATGTTTATTAATGTGATAACAGGGCTAGAGCGGAACTATAAAGGTTAGTGCAGAAGCCTTGCATCATATATGGTATCCTGAGCACTGTAGGGGTTACTCCTGAGCACAGCATCAAGAGGTACCCCTTGAGTACTTTTGGGTGACACACTGTACAGAGTTTTAGGCTCTGGCTACACTTAGCTTATGTAAAGAGCTACTCCCTGGCTTTAGGGAATCTCCGAGCAGACACTAGGGGAGCTTGAACAGAATTGGATTGATTTCATAATTTTATACTGCATAAATAGGTTTATCATGAATATTATGAATCTTGTTTGCCCAAGTTCTATACTCTTCCTGCTCCCACAGGTTCCCATGTGGGACATACATGTAGATTTTACAAGAGTACTTGGCCTTTGATCAACCATAATGTAATCAATTCTCCTAGTTTTAAGAGACATGCCAATGTGCCTCCGGTGAACTGATGTGTCTCTGATTCTATAAGTAATGCCACAGTGAATTATTCTGACAGATTTTGGATCTTAGTGGGATCTAGAGTCTGGAATCAGCTGGCTATATGTTCATGGTAAGAAATATTAATGCCATTTTCCACAAATTACATTCTGAACTGCTATCTGATTCTGAGATGCTGTCCCTCCCCATTCTGCTGGGAGATTTTACCCCAGGAAGTCAGTTCTAGCATTTGTGAAGCTTTGAACCATAGGGCCCACCTGAAGATTTGCATTTCAATAGTATCATTTACCTGGTTTCATCTCTAGATAGCCCATCCCATGATGGGCTGGGCTGAAGGCTTTGACTGGCTTCTATCTATAAAATAAGCTAGGGAAAGGATAAAATGATTTTAGCCATTTTTGGCTTCTCTTTCTTCTCTGCCTCTCTCCATTCTCTTCCCTGTTAAGCCTTAGCACGTGGTAGTGACCATCTTAGCCTAGGATTCTAAACCTACACATGACTGGGGTCCAGCTAGGAACCTAAAGTCCGGGATTTTCCTGTTACTGGATTGTATACAGTACAAAAAGCCTTTAAAACTGCACTGGATCCTGAGTTTTAATCCATTCCCTGTTGGCTTCAGAGGTAGAAGAGAACTCATTCCCTGAGATTATTGGGGACCCCAGCGGCTCTCTGAGAGAGTACCACAAGGGATGGCCCTCCAAAATAAAAATAAAGTAGAAAGCAAAAATAAAATTATGTGGTGCAATATAGTTTCTGGTCTAAGTCTAGTTTATCCTCCCTAAACAAATGATATGATTACCTTTCCAAAGTTATAAGCATAATATTGAATATAAATGGACTTTGGATATTAATAGATAGAAATGAATTTTTTATTATCACAACTTTCAAGAAAGTAAGTACTACTGTTGAGCTGGCAGTTAATAAAGCTTTTCAACCAAAAGCACTATATATTTTAAAACTTTAAAATTTCATTCATCAAATTGAACATTCTACTATAAAATTTATAAGATATCATAAAATAATTTTTTTATTCATAATAAAAATAACTATCTTTGAAAAGTTCAGCCATAATGTATATTATATAATCATTTAAAAATAAGTCCTATATACTTTCTGAAAATCTGTTTTTGATAAATTTTGAAAATGAATTTTAGGTACAGGGTTCTCTCTTACTTTCAGTCACATATTATTAGGACTTGATAATTATAATAATATCACTGTGTCACTGTATCACTGTCTTCCCGTTCATCATCAATTTTTTTAGAGCGGGCACCAGTAACATCTCCATATGTCCTGTCTCATGCTAGTAGAACTCCTGGGGCATCTGCTTGCTCCAGGAAGATAAAGAGCCTCAAACCAATCCATCAGGTCATGGCAATGAGGTCTATAATTGTTACTGGTATTTGGCATATCAAATACAACACAGGTAGCTTGCCAGGCTTTGCCGTGCAGGTAGCATACTCTTGTAGTCACCTCTGATCTCCAGCATTTATTGATGAACCCCGTGGCTGCAAGAAGCCGCACAAGCAGGGCTGTGATAGGCTCTTCTGCTGGGTGGAGTTCTGATGAGAAGAAAGTCCGGATGTGGAAAATGGCAGCCTTCATGAAGTAGGGGGGGGGGGGTCGTCTGGCACTTGTAAGGCTCTGCTGGGGTGGCAGGCCAGGGCTAGAACCCGCTATCCCCCTCAGGGTGCCTCATGAACAGCTGTGCACAGGGAGAGCCGATAGCAACTCTGCCCCATGTCTGTGAGTCTCTGGATCAGCATACCTGGGCGGGATTTGAAAAAAAGACTGCTACAGGGTGGTCTCAATGATTGAGGTTGTGATAGGGTCTTCTGCTGGGTGGAGTTCTCATGAGAGGGAAGTCGGATGTGGACAATGGCGGCCCCCATGGAGAGGGGGGTGGTGGTCTGCCATTTGTGAGCCTCTGCTGGGATGGTGGGCCAGGGCTAGAACCTGCTGTCCCTCCTGGATGCCTTGTGAGCGAATGGGAACAGGGGAGAGCTGGTAGCAACCAATTATAATAGTATATCTAAATTATAATATATTATAATAGTGTACCTAAATTATTATATCCAGATCTCTTCTCTTCTTTTCTAAGGAATCTCCAATATGATAGAAAACACCACAAATAAAACAGTAATATTAAATAAAACAGTATTTTTCATATTGGTATTTTTTGTGACAATATTTAACTATTAATCTATATTTCCTTCTTGGGAACAGTAACGTGTTTCAGTGTTCAAGGCTTACTCTTATCACTTATCTTAGGGATCTCTCCTGGAGACACTTGGGGGACTATTAGTAGTACTAGGGGTTAAACCAGACTTTACTACATGCGAGGCAAGCACCTGAACCCCTATATAATTCCTCAAGTGCCTCATATAATTTCTATTAAATTTTTGTTATACTTTCTACTGTTACTTATTAATAAATTAGTTTATTTGATTAAACACATGATGATACAAAATATAAATTATTATTGCAGATTAATAATGTATAAAACATTTAATTTTAATTGTATTTTTATTTATTTATTTATTAATTTTGCTTTTTGTGTCACATCTAGCAATACTCAGGGGTAACTCCTGGCACTGCACTCATGAATTACTTCTGGCGGTGCTCAGGGGACCATGTGAGATACTGGGGATTGAATCGGGTCAGCCACATGCAAGGCAAGTGCCTACCCACTGTAGTACCGCCCTGGCCCCAGTGGAGTGGCAGATCCTGGCAAGCTATCTGTGTCATATTTGATATGCCAAATACCAGTAACGATTATAGATCTCATTCCCATGTTATGATGGAATGGTTAAAGCTCTTTATGTTCCTAGAGCTAGTAGATGCCGTTGAGCTACACTAGCATGTGACAGGACATATGGAGATGTTACTGGTATCTTCTCGAGCAAATTGATGATCAACGAGAAGACAAGTGAAGTGATGCAGTATTTTTATTTAGGGACCATACACAGAGTTTCTCAGGTTCTAAGCTCAGGGATCATTCATAGTTGGGCTCAGAAATTATATGTGGTGTGAGGATCAAACTTGGGTCAGCTGTATGCAAGACAAATTCCCTACATAATATACTATCACTATGGTCCCCAAAGCAATAATTATAAATGCATTGTGATTAAAAAAGAAAATCTTAAGTCAAATATTGGATATACATAATAAGGTTAGCTTTGAATTGATATTGTGCAATATAAACCCACAAAGTTCTACAAATAAGTATTATTCTAGGATATTACTTGACAAATTTCATAATACAGTATTGATTGCATTCATTATACTTTCCACTTCCTCTTAATCGTTGCATCTGTTGTGTTCAATTTTTATATTGTGATTAATGTGGTATATAAGCATAATTTTTGAATTAATATTTGATTTATTCTTTTATTCAAATTTATCTTAACCTGCATAGCCAAACATAATTGAATGTTAAATGTTAAATCAATATAGCATTGTTCTCTACATTTAAGATGAATTCTAAATTCTACTCAGTATTTGGAGTGTACCTAACTTCTTTGTTGCTTCTCTTGAGTGTGCAAGTTCAAAGGACCAGAGGATAATTTCATGCAATACCTAGCCAACAGATCCTCATGGTACAATGCTTAAGCCTGATTACATGAGGATGTTAGGAATTTGTTGTGACATGTGACTTTAGGGCCATATACAGTGGAGTTAGAGGTGGCAGAACATGAATACAGAGGAGACTTTGGTTCTTGTACATGCAAGGCAAAAGCCTCTGACCTCTGATTCTGTGTTCTACTTTGATTTTTATCTCTGCTTTAATTCTTCTGTTTCATTTTAAAATTCTCATACAAGTAGAAAACAGAGTTCTTTTTCAGCCTTCTAGCTAATATATAAATTGAAATTTCCTAAGAATTAGCAAAATTTGCTGTAATCCAGATTTTTATTTTAGAAGCACAATAGTAGATTACATATTTACTAATTTTGCAATATTCCAGTTAATAAAGACCACCTATTTAGATATTTTATTGATATTGGAAAACAAAAAAGATCATAAAAATAAGAGTCTACAAAGTAATATATTTCTTTTTTTTTGTGGTTTTCAGGAGTTATACCTGGCTCTTTATTTGTTTTTTTTTTTAATTTTTATTATACCACCGTGAGACATACAATTACAAAGGTGTTCACAATTGGTTTTTGGTAATACAGTATTCCAGCACCCATCCCTCCACCAGTGCCCCATTTCCACCACCAATGTACCCCACCCCCTCCCACCACCCCCCAGGCTGCCTCAATAGCAGGTAGCCCTGTTTCTCTCTCTTTCTCTCTCTCTCTGTCTCTGCATTTCTCTCCCTACTTTTTTACACATTGTGGCTAGCCCTGAAGATATTTAGAGTTTATCACTTAAGTCTCTTTGTGTATATTCAATGGTGAGTTTTAATCTGCCATTACCATTTCCCACATTTAGTAAAACACTGGTATCTATTTATATCCTATTAATGAATGCAGTCATTCTATATCTGTCCTTTTCCTTCTGACTAATTTCACTCAGCATGATTGTCTCCATGACCATCCATTTGCAGGTAAATTTCATAATTTCATATTTTCTGACAGCCGCATAGTATTCCATAGTGTAGATGAACCACAGTTTCTTTACCAGTTCTCTGTTCTTGGGCATTTAGGTTGTTTCCAGATTCTAGCTATAGTGATATGCGCAGAGATGAATAAAGAAGTACAGATAGTGTTTCTGCCATGTGTTTTTCGGTCTCTAGGGTATATTCCCAGGAGTGCTATTGCTGGATCAAATGGGAGCTCAATATCTAGTTTTCGGAGGAATGCCCATATTGTTTTCCAAAAGGGCTGGACCAGTCGGCACTCCCACCAACAGTGGATGAGAGTCCCTTTTTTCCCCACATCCACGCCAGCACCGGTTGTTCTTGCTGTTTTGGATGTGTGCCAGTCTCTGTGGTGTGAGATGGTACCTCATTGTTGTTTTGATTTGCATCTCCCTGATGATTAAAGATGAAGAGCACTTTTTCATATGCCTTTTGGCCATTCGAATTTCTTCTTTTTTGGAAGCTTCTGTTTATTTCTTCTCCCCATTTTTTGATGGGGTTGGCTGTTTTTCTTGTTGAAGGGCTACCAGTGCCTGATATATCATGGATATTAACCCCTTGTCAGATGGGTATTGGGTGGATATCCTTTTCCATTCTGTGGATTGTCTTTGTATCTTGGTCACCGTTTCTTTTGAGGTGCAGAAGCTTTTCAATTTTATATAATCCCATTTGTTTATCTTTGCTTCCATTTGCTTGGTCATTGGTGTGTCATCTTTAAAGATACTTTTAGTTTCGATGTCGTAGAGCGTTTCTCCTATGTTTTCTTCGATGTACCTTATAGATTCATGTCTGATGTTGAGATCCATAATCCATTTTGATCTGACTTTTGTGCATTGTGTTAGAAGGAGGTCTAAGTTCATTTTTTTACATGTAGCTGCCCAGTTTTCCCAGCATCATTTGTTGAAGAGGCTTTCTTTGCTCCACTTAATATTTTTTGCTCCTTTATCGAAGATTAAGTGGTTGTATATTTGAGAGTGTGTTTCAGGATATTCAGTTCTATTCCATAGGTCTACGGGTCTGTCTCTATATCAATACCACACTGTCTTAATTACAACTGCTCTGTAGTAGAGCTTGAGGTTGGGGGAAGTGATACATCCCATCTTCTTTTTCCCAAGGATTGCTTTAGCTATCCGTGGGGTTTTATTATTCCATACAAATTTCAGGAGTGTTTGTTCAATTTCTTTGAAGAACATCATGGGTATCTTTATAGGGACCGCATTGAATCTGTATAAAGCTCTAGGGAGTATTACCATTTTGATAATGTTAATCCATCCAATCCATGAGCAGGGAAAGTGTCTCCATTTCCTCAGGTCTTCTTTTTTTTTCCTGAAGTAACGTTTTGTAGTTTTCTTTGTAGAGATCCTTTACATTCTTTGTCAAACTGATTCCTAGGTATTTGATTTTCTGTGGCGCAATTTTGAATGGGATAGTTTCTTTAATGTCCATTTCTTCTCTTTCACTGTTTGCATATAGGAAGGCCATTGACTTTTTGGGTATTGATTTTGTACCCTGCCACTCTATTAAAGGAATGTATTATTTCTAGGAGCCTCTTGGTAGAGAGTTTCAGGTATTTCAGGTATAATATCATGCCATCTGCAAATAGTGACAACTTGGCTTCTTCCTTCCTATCCGGATGCCCTTAATATCTTTTTCTTCCCTGATTGCTATGGCAAGTACTTCCAATACTATATTGAATAGAAGTGGTGAGAGTGGGTAGCCTTGTCTTGTCCCTGATCTTAAGGGGAAGGCTTTCATTTTTTCCCCATTGCAAATGATGCTTGCTGTGGGCTTGTAGTAGATGGCCTGGATTATCTTGAGGAAAGTTCCTTCAATCCCCATTTTACCGGAGAGCTTTCATCATGAACGGGTGTTGAATCTTGTCAAATGCCTTCTCTGCATCTATTGTTATGATCATATGGTTTTTATTTTTCTTTTTGTTGATATGATGTATTATGTTGATTGACTTGCGGATATTGAACCATCCTTGCATTCCTGGGATGAATCCCACTTGGTCATGGTGTATAATCTATTTGATGACTCTTTGGATTCTATTTGCTAGTATTTTGTTGAAGATCTTAGCATCTGTATTCATCATGGAGATTGGTCTGTAGTTTTCCTTTTTTTGTGACATCTCTGTCTGCTTTGGGTATCAGGGGTGACAAGTGCCTTGTAAAAGCTATTTGGGATTCTTTTCTTTTTTCAATTTGCCAGAAGAGCTTAAAAAGAATTGGGAGTAGGTCCTCTTTAAAGGTTTTGTAGAATTCATTGGTGAATCCATCTGGACCTGGGCTTTTGTGTTGGGAGAATTTTGATTACCAATTCTATCTCCTCGTGGAGATAAGTTTGTTGAGGTATTCAAAATCTTCTTGTTGCAGACTTGGATGTCTATAGGAATTCAGGAATTTGTCCATTTCTTCTAGGTTCTCTTTTTTCGTGGCACACAGGCACTCATAGTAATCTCTGATGATCTTTTGAATTTCTGTGTTTTCTGTTGTGATGTCCCCTTTTTCATTTCTGATTCTGTTTATTTGGGTTCTCTCTTTTCCTTTTCTTACAAGTCTTGCAAGTGGTTTGTCAATCTTGTTTATTTTTTCAAAGAACCAGCTTTTGGTTTCGTTGATCTTCTGGATTGTTTTTTGACATTCCATCTCATTGATTTCTGCTCTAAGTTTTATTATTTCTTTCTTTCTGCTTGGGTTGGGCTCCTTTTGTTGATCACTCTCTAAGATCTTAAGTTGTGAAGTCAGACTGTTTATGATGGCCTTTTCTTCTTTTCTGATGAATGCCTGAAGACCTATGAACTTGCCTCTTAACACTGCTTTCGCTGTATCCCACAAGCTCTGGTAATTCGTGTCTTCAGTCTCATTTGTTTCCAGGAATCTTTGGATTTCCTCTTTGATTTCTTTTTATGACTTGCTGGTTGTTCAGCAGTGGGCTGTTTTGTTTCCAGGTACTTGGTGTTGGTCTCCATTTTTGTGTACAATTTACTTCTATTTTCAGTGCATCATGGTCCCAAAAAAATAGTTGGCGCAATTTCTATCTTCTTGATTTTATGGAGGTATGATTTATTGCTCAGCATGTGATCTATTTTGGAGTATGTTCCATGTGCACTGGAGAAAAAAGTGTATTCAGCTTTTTTGGGATTAAATGCCCTGTATATGTCTATCAGCACTCTTTCTTCCATCTCTTCCTTAGGGCCAGTATTTCCTTGGTAAGTTTCAATCTTGTTGATCTATTTAGGGTTGATAGAGCAGTGTTGAAGTCTCCAACTACAATTGTGTTGCTATCAATGTCTTCTTTGAAGTCTATTAGTAGTTGTTTTAGGTATTTTGCTGGCCTCGTTGGGTGCATATATGTTTAGTAGCATGATGTCTTCCTGATATATGCATCCCTTGACTATTAAGAAGTGACCTTCATTGTCCCTTCTGACCTTCTTTATCCTGAAGTCTATGTTGTCGGATAGCAGTATGGCTACCCCAGCCCTTTTGGATGGGTTTTAGAGTAAAAGGATTGTTTTCCAGCATTTTATCTTGAGCCTGTCTTTGCTCCGATTATTCAGGTGTGTTTCTTGAAGGCAGCAGAATGTCGGATTCAATTTTTTGATCCATTTTGCCACTCTGTGTCTCTTAACTGGTGCATTTAGACCATTGACATTGAGAGATATTATTGTCATGGGATTTCGTGCCATCTTTCTGTATAGATTGGTTGTTCATTTGGGTTATGTCTCTTCTTATAGTAGATATTTCAGTCCTTCTTTTAAGGTTGGTTTTGATTTTACAAAGTTCCTAAGCTGTTGTTTATCCAAGAATTTGTATATCTGTCCTTCAAATCTGAGTGAGAGTTTAGCTGGATAAAGAATTCTTGCTGAGGCATTCATTTCATTAAGTTTCTTTATTATATCCCACCAGGACACAGGTACACCCGGCAGAGGAGAAACCAGCTTTCCCCGTTGGACCCCCTGCACTCCATGGACCACGAGAGCAACTTCCGACCAGAGTCCACCATCCCGATGGAGCCTCGGAGGAGCCCAGAGAAACCCCCACACCTTGCTGGCAGCGATCTGTGTCACAATCCACGCTCTGCAGCTGGTAAGATCTCCCCCCAGCATATTAATCCAGTCTCCAGCCCACAGATTAATCCAGTCTCCAGCCCAGCTTGTCAGAAACCCAGCCTACAAGGACCCGCCCTGCAGAGACCCGCCCTTCAGAGGAGAGTATTTCAATCCCAGGAATGCTTGAGCCTAAGACACAGGTACACCCGGCAGAGGAGAAACCAGCTTTCCCGTTGCGTAGCGGCAGCTGTGCAGCCGCGCGACTTACCCTCCAAACTACCACAAATATTCTACCCACCCCTGTAGAGAGAGTCCCACAAAGTAATGAGAATATAGTGCCCGCATGGCAGAGCCTGGCAAGCTGTCCGATGCGTGTTCGATATGCCAAACCCAGTAACAAAAATGTTTATTTTCCTGACCCCGAAAGAGCCTTTAATACGGCAGCAGTAAGAAAGGCAAACAAGCAGTGCCTGATAAAATTTCAAGGCTGTCCTAGGCTGCCAAAACGAAGAAGGACTAAAATGACTGTCTGTACTTTCAATGCACGTACACTGGCAACGGAAGCATATATTGAGGATCTGATGCTGCAAGCAAGAAAGATCAAGTACGACATCATTGGTCTGACTGAGACGAGGAGGCGCCAGTCGCATCATGCTGTATTTGACACCGGAGAAGAATTGTTCCTTGGAACATGTGATGAAAGAGGCGTCGGTGGCGTTGGTGTCCTTGTCAACACGAACATGGCTGTCAACATTGATTCATTTGAATGCCTAACAAACCGAACAGGACGATTACACTTGAGGGAGATGTGGCCCACTGCCAGCAATTTCTATCTTCATTGTCTATGCACCAACATCCACATACAAAGAAGATGAAATTGAGAAATTCTACATGGAATTGGAGGAGTTCTATAAAAAAAGATCACACCTTCTACAAGATCATAGTCGGTGATTTTAATGCCAAGATAGGACCGAGAAGATCGGCTGAAGAACTCCACATCGGGACCCATGGCCTAGAATGGAACGAACAAGGTGAGAGACTATCTGAGTTCATCATGTCCACCAAGACTATTCATGGGAACTCACAGTTTCAGAAAGCTGAAGTGAAACGTTGGACATGGGAATCTCCCTGGCGGACAGTTCCACAATGAAATTGACCACATCATCTTCAATCGACGGTTTTGTCTGACCGATGTTGCTGTCGTCCCCAAATTCCACACAGGATAGGACCACCATCTCCTTCGTGCAAAATTCTACTTCCCATAACGGGGAGAAAAGGCTGCAAAGTTTAAGAAGAGAACTCCCAGAACGACCACCAACTGGGAACTCTTTGGCACCATTGCGGCAACATGGGAAGATACCATCATTGATGACATCGATGAAGAATACAACCGACTGGTTCAGCACCTCCATGATTGTGCGAAGAATGCCGAGAGAGAGAAAGACACAAAAGGCGCTTGTCTTCAGAATCTCTTGAGCTCATTCGCCAACGTGGCAAGGCGCGAGCCTCAGGAGACCCTAATGCTAACGTCCAAGCTTGCTAAACAGTGCAGAGAAGCGATAAAAGCAGACCCCCAAAGACAGAAGAGCAGAAATACTGGAAGATGCAGCAGAAGCCGGGAAAAGTATTCGCACTGCCCGCCTGTCCTTCGCCAACTATAAGACCAAGATGACTGCCCTCCGACGCCCTGATGGATCTATCACATCTTCCAGAAAGGCAATGGAGAAGATTATCCAGGACTTCTACTCAAATCTCTTTGATAGCCACATCCACCTGCCCACATACCAAATTCCACAGGATGGATATGTCATTCCCAACGTTCTCCCTTCTGAAATCCGACATGCCATCTCATCGGTAAAGAAGGGAACAGCACCAGGCCCAGACAAAGTCAGACCCGAACATCTGAAGAATCTGCCGTCGGTACTCATCAATACACTAGCTCGGCACTTCACACGCTACCTGTCCAAATGCAAGGTGCCCTCCCAATGGAAAACCAGCAGGACAGTTCTACTGTTCAAGAAGGGAGACATTCATGACATCGGCAACTATCGCCCCCATCTGCCTGTTATCTGTCATCTACAAGCTGTTTACATGAGTCATCCTGAACAGGATTAGCAGAACACTAGATGAAGGTCAACCATGCGAGCAAGCAGGTTTCCGGAAAGGATTCAGCACAATCGACCATATCCACACAGTAACCAAGCTCACTGAGGTTTGTAGGGAGTACAAGATGCCACTCTGTCTCACGTTCATTGATTTAAAGAAAGCCTTTGATTCTGTGGAGACTGAAGCAGTCATCGAAGCCCCTAGTCAAACAGGGTGTTCAAACCCAATACATCAAGATCCTTCGTGAGCTGTATTACAGATTCACCACCAGGATCTCACCATTCTACAAAGAAGTGATCATTGATGTCAAAAGAGGGGTTCGACAGGGTGATACCATCTCACCAAAACTCTTCAGTGCCACCCTCGAGAACATCATGAGACAATTAGAATGGGAAGGAATGGGAGTGAAGATAGATGGTCGGGCAACTACACCACCTCCGCTTCGCTGATGACATCGTTCTAATAACACCAAACATTAGCCAATTGGCACAAATGCTGGCTGACTTTGACTGAGAATGTGGAAAGGTAGGTCTACAGCTGAATCTGAAGAAAACTATGTTCATGAAGAATGAACTAGTTCCAGAGGCCCCATTCACTCTCAATGGAACAAACATCTCTGAATGCAGCAGTTATGTGTACCTAGGTCGAGAAGTCAACATGATGAACTACCTAAGACCTGAGCTGCGCAGGAGGAAGAGAGCGGCATGGAATGCCTTCAAAGGCATCGAAGAAATAGCTAAAAAGGACAAAGAACCTCCGGCTCGGGCACATCTCTTCGACTCCACCGTTCTCCCTGCATTAACATACGCCTCAGAGACCTGGGCCCTATGAAAGCAGGATGAGAATGCTATTTGGGTCTCCCAGAGAGGCATCGAAAGAGCTATGCTTGGAATATCACGTCTCACTCAAGTGAGAGAAGGAATCGGAGTTCTGACCTCCGTCGCTATTCCAGAATCAGGGACGCTGTCTCCTTTGCCAAGGCATCCGAAAATCAGATGGGCTGGACATGTAATGCGATTTGGAGACAACCGCTGGACTAGAGCTGTTACCTACTGGATCCCACGGGATGTCAAAAGATCACGTGGCCACCCACCTACAAGATGGTCAGACTTCCTTGTTAAGACCCTGAAGGAACGGTTTGAGGCTCTTCGTATTCCTAAATCAACCAGATGCCATTGGGCTACATTGGCACGTGATAGAGTCCAATGGAAATGTTACTGGCGCCCGCTCGAGCAAATCGATGAATAACGGGATTCAAGTGATCAAGTGATC